>WOUH02000006.1:1250554-1276743 GCA_009936405.2 Stevia rebaudiana | reverse complement strand
CGTGTTATGTTAGGATAATATATTAAATTGAAAATTTTTAGTCGGTGGTGTTCACCGGAATTTTCGCGGATGTTACACAAAGAAAGAATTAAGATTAATGGTTTTCCGATATTTTTATATGTAAACAAGCGGCGCTGAGCTGGCTCGGTTTGTAAATGAGCCAAGCCCTAACCAAAGCTTGACTCCTTAGCTCGTTGAGTTGACTCACTGAGTTGGCTTGTTCAATATAAAGCATAAATTTTGACCTTTGTTTGACTCGTTTATTTGTTATCTATTATTGGCAACTAATTTAATGACACTTGTGTTCTCACTTTTACCGGCCGGATAGAGGTTTGATCCGATTCGATAACACGTTTGAATGGAACTTTAGTTTGACATTTTCAATTATGAGGAAAATAAGGAATAAACTCAACCGGCGTGACGACTGAAAACAAGCCAAGGTACAAGTATTCCGTTTACTAACTCCTCCTAATATTCTTCTAATATTCTATTCTATTTTCTAAAGGCATCCTCATCGTTATGATTATTATTGTCTTTTAAAAGGTGATTGGATGTGTTCTAAATGATTATTGACATTATAAAAGAAAAACCATGCAATCATTTTATTATATTATCAATGAAGGTGACACTTTTTGATATATTAATATGGTATTTAATCACCGTATATTGCATGTTAATAAAATTTTTAAAATGGTAAATAAGAGGATAATATACATTAATTAAAATTCAAGTCAATGTAGTTAGAGGCCATCTAACAATTTATTAGTTACCAATGGGTGTTTGTTCTAATAGTATCCTAGATACTTCTTAAATGAGAGGTATCAGGTTGAAGTCTCGTTAAAAGAATAAAGCTCTACGGTGAGCCAGAGAGTTTTCCCACAAAGTGAGTTTCCTCTTGAATTGGTGGGGTGAGGTCGTCATGCTTTTAGCAATTCGCTAGATGAAAGGCTGACATGTTTGTCATAGTAATGTCGGGTGGCCGCGTTATTCGCTGTAAAAAAACAATTTATCAGCTGCCTAGAGCCCTAGAATCTCATGAATAATTTTATGTAAAAATTCTTACAATATAATACTTATTTGGTGCAAATACAATATTATACTTATAAGCCTATCTAATATATCATTTATTTACACAATAGAAACACATAAAAAAATAGTCATTATGTCAAAAGAAAATAGTCATTGTGTAAAAAAAATAGTCAAGGCTAGATAAAATTCAAAGAAAAGTGAAGAAACTTATTGTAATACTATGTGGGATATACATAGTACGATACGATGATAAGGAGTTGAATAATAAACGAATTCTAATGTGTCATATCCAACTCGAGACGTTATCCAACCTCTTCGTTTTGCTATTAATGCCATAAAAGTTTGGACTAACTTCTGAACATAGCACAACATATGGGGACTTGCCTTATTAAATGCATATACCCATCCATGTAATACCGTTTTGAGCTTTTATGACAGCTTTGATCCATCATCCATCACAAGTAGAGTGCCATTAAAATTTTAACCAACCTTTTTTACCATCTTTATACCCTTGTAGTTTAAAGCAAACAAAGAATACTAAAAATTTTATTCCAAAAAGATGGTCCTAATATAAACAATTCCTTTTCTTTAAAGAGTACTGTCATTTTAGTCGCTGGTTATATGCAATAGTTACCACTTTGATCATCGTGTTATAAAAATTGTCATTGTAGTACTTGGATTTGTTATTTTTGGCCAATTTCGTCCATAAGGCCAACGATGTTAGATTTCTTCTGTCAGCTTTGTTGCCAATTGAGATCATTGAGGTCCCAATTAGCTCAAGACTAAGTGTGACCATCTTGCTCATAACGTTCGGTTCATAAAACTAATGTGGTTTGACAAAATCGAACTGGTTAGGTCTGGTTGGTTCAGGGTTCTTTAGTTTTAGATAGAACACGAAACAGCTTTCAGTTAGGTTCTTGGCTCTAAAATGCACCAAAAACTAGTGACAACTTACAATGCAGTACAGACAACCAAACATTCCTCATAAAACAATGTCCTTGTCGGTAAAATAAACCGGACCCACCACACCTAACAAAAATATATTACAAAAATAACATACAAATACAAAATATTTTTACTTGTATTTTCTAAATACAACAAGACAACATGAATTTACCAACTAAAACCACTTCATGAAGAAGCAAACACTTGACACAATATGACAACTTAATTATGGCCACCAAAAACGCTACTTTTTACCATTTTCGGTTTTTAAGATAAATTTCCAACAAAAAAGATTAATATATTAGGAATTATAAGCACTTGATCATCCTTTGGTTCTCATAATTGTAATGCTTCCTTTTCCTCCTTCGGTACGAATCTTGGTTTTACCAACAACGGGTTTGCCTGAAAAAGCTGAAGTCGGGTATGATTTGGGGGCATTTTCGGTATTTTTCTTGGATTTTGATGGCGGTGGTGTGAGAATTTTCTGGTTTATGTCTTTTATGGTAACGGCTCCTTGCATACCACATGGTTTTACAAATGCAAATGGGAGCACAACGGATGAAGCCATTTTTGTTTGTGTCTTGATAATGGACTTTTTCCCTGAACATTAAAAGACAGAATAATCATGGGTTTGAAACGGGTCAGAATGGGTTCAGGTGAAAATGGGTCAAAATGGATTCTGGTGAAAATGGGTTCAGGTGAAAACATGTCAAAATGGGTTGGTACTAAATTTCAACTATTAGAAATGATATTTACTTGATAACAAAAAAAAAAAATAATAATAATAATAATCATGGGGTTGAAACGGGTCAGAATGGGTTCACGTGAAAACGGGTCAAAATGAATTCTAGTGAAAATGGGTTCAGGACTTCAGGTGAAAACATGTCAAAATGGGCTGGTACTAAATTTTAACTATTAGAAATGATATTTACTTGATAACAAAAACAAAAATAAAATAAAATAAATAAAAATTATGGGTTTAAAACGGGTCAGAATGGGTTCAGGTGAAAACGGGTCAGAATGGGTTCAGGTGAAAACGGGTCAAAATGGATTCTGGTGAAAATGGGTCAAAATGGGTTCAGGTGAAAACATGTCGAAATAAATAGGCTGGTACTAAATTTCAACTATCAGAAATGATATTTACTTGATAACAAAAACAAAACAAATAAAAATAAAAAATAAGAATATAAAACTTTAGGAATGAAACAAACCTTTAAATACGATATTTTTACGAGTAGGAGTGGGGAGCTCTTGACCGGTACCACATCCATTCTCGGGTTCGGAGTTGTTTGACTCTACAGTAAGGTTATATAATATAGTAAGAGATTACCAAGGGTAAAATGGAAATTAAGAAAGTATGTAATATTAGAAATGTATATGTACCAGTAAGATCAATCTGAACAGCAGTGGATCCAGGTAAATTCCTGTATTGAACATATTGGTAATTAAGTTAATTTTCTATTAGTTTAGTTAAAATATTATTATGTAGTTGAAAGAAACATACAAATTATCAACGTTTAATTGCATTTCGGTATCATTTATAAGACAATCAGCAAGCCATCCATCTGAAGAATGATCTAGACCCCCGTTACCAGATCCAGATGAATCATCTGGGAATAAAAGAATTAATTACCATTAACACAACATTTTTATAAAATATTTGATATATAATCGATGATCAATTTATAAATTTTGAAAGAGACAACTATGCAGGTGCTTAGATAAGTAATTTGAAAATGATTATGTGATATAACTCATTAGGGAATCAGATAATCAGTTGTAATATTTTTGTAATTAATAAAAAAAATATATTATTATTACTATTAATTTTAATATCTCAAATTAGGCTAAAAAATGGGATAAATAATAAGTTTTGGATTATTTGACACCTGAATAATTCTAAAAATAAATTATTTATCCAAACATTGGAACTGATTTTGGGACTTCTAATTTCTAATAGCAATAATCACAAAATCAGTGACAAATCATTAATTAAAACCCTCATTTTCCTGTAAAATGTCATTTGTTAGATTAATATTCAGAGTAAAAACCTGCAAATCCGGCAACCCACTGAATCATATCAGATAAAGCTTCTTCCATTGAAGCTTCTCTCTCCTGTAATCATATAACACATTGGGTGGTTAAACATCATCATTCAGAAAATATAAAATACAATCAATCGGTCCCACAACAAGAAAAATGAAAAGAGATGAAAGAAAAATAAAAAACACCAAAAAAGAAATCTTCGCCAAATAGTTTTGGATATCATGTTATACAACTGGGTGAGTTGGGTATGGTTCAATACATGGTTTAAATGGGTCAAAAGTCAAAAAGGTAGGCTTGTGTTGACCTAAAACAATTTTAGTCCCAAAGTTGTTGACACATTAGAGATTAAAAAAAATTGTAAAGAATTTATTAACCTTGGATTTTAGATATACAGACGAGAAATCTTCCTCACAAAGTGGCATAATATCCACATCCGAAACTTCATTATCAAAATGCAGCATGCGTCGCCTTTTTGCTTGTGAATACGTTTCTCTACACATCTCTGTTACCTTATTTAAGTTTTCTGCAATTCAATTAACGTCACAAATTCATAAACCATACATATGTTAGAACAAAATTGCATACTGTTTCTTCTAAATATATATATATAACAATTACCATTGTTGTGAACTTGATATTCCAAATCCTCAAATGACTTTGCTGGTGTTGTTTCATCAAACAAGTAAGAAAGGTCATCTTGATTCTCATTTACATTGTTCCATAGACTATTAGAAGCATCTGTTTACAGGCATTAAAACAGATTAAATTTATATATATTTATCGAGTTAATTAGAGAAAAAAAGAACTGCATGTTGAATCTTACTTGTTTGCAAACCATAATCTTCATCATGCCAATTCCACATTTCAGTGCTGAAAGTTAACATGAAAGAAAGAAATAAACTTTTAATATTGTTCAAAACTTCAAATCACTTTATAAGCAACCATTTAGGATTAATTTTTGAAAGTGATTATCATATTATTGGGTATTTTTAATAGTAGAAAAAGTTTGCAGTGTTAGTGTATAATAAAAGTGTTAAACTGATTTTGAGTATTTGATTACTTAGGTAAATAATTAGTTTTGGATTAGCAATTTAAGGGTAGTTGCAACAAACTGAATCTTATTATCATATTATTAGGTCGATTTACATGTAAAATCAACCAAAATCAACCTGCGAGTGTCAAACTAACGAGTAACTCTTAGTTAGCAAACTAAATTAATAAAAATAAGCAAAATCCAACCTGAAAATCTTTCATCTCAATGCCATAAACACCAAAAATAAGCATAATCTACTGCATTTTCTCAAAACACATAAGAAACCACATAAATCCACAAACAAACGCATTCTAAAACACACGCGAGCAATGAAACAACTGTAATAAAAATCCCTAACTTAGCAACCAAAATCATAAAATCAGGCAACATTCAAGCCACAAATCCTCCACTTCAATGCCCTAAATACCTAAAAATCAACATAATCTATCTGCATTTTATTCACAAAACACGATGGGGCCATAAAACTCACAAACAACTACATCTACAAACATAATTAAACAGATAATAAACACAACAGCGTTAACACCTACTTATCTTCATCGTTGTAGTTCATTTGAGTGTGTATGTTTCAAATCGGAAAGCGATTGAAGAAATGTATATGAAGCACACACTGTTGAAAGTTGAAAGTATGGTGGAGAAGATTATAGAAGTTGTGGGAATACGTGAAATGGGGATAAAAACCGCAGATAATCACACTTTTTTCTGAAAGTGTGTTTTTAAATACAGCTAAACGACACTAAACTTGTGGAAGCGGTTTGTAATAAACAAATGGTTGAGTGGTTGGTTCTGCTTCAGAACCGGTTCGTTGGAAACATGAATGTGAACCGAAAGAAAAAAATATATTAAACCAAAATTATACCAGGTGTTTTTAAAAAAGGATTCTCAGGTTGCAAGGTGCGATTCAGCGATTGGTTTACCTAATGCATGGCTTCAGAAATATCGCTTCAGAACCGGTTCGGTTGTCAAAAAGGATTCTCAAGTGTTTTTACGTCAGCTCGGGGCTAAAAATCAATCTCAACAAATCTAATTTGTTTGGGGTTGGGTTTCGACCGAGGAAATAAATGTGATGGCAGGGATGATCGGTTCTGTCGATTGGCAGGAGGGTAACCCTTATTAAATCGGTTTTATAGAGTTTACCGATATATTATTTTTCCTTATATGGGGTCCGGCTAAAGTGGTGGAGGACTTGGAAAAGTACATCAGAAGGTTTTTATGGGGGGGCTCTACGGAGAAAAACGTTATCCACTGGGTCAAATGGGATAGAGTGGCGTCTCCTCGGAAGGAAGGGGGCTCGGGCTCTGCATGCTTAAACATCTTAATATTGCTCTTCTGTCTAAATGGGCGTGGAGATACAAGATGGAACCTAAAAATCTGTGGGTGAATGTTGTCAATGCCATCCATGGGGGTATGCCGGACTGGGAGTTCCTTCCGGTAAAAAAAATCGTACAGGGGAGTTTGGGTCAATAATGTTTCGGTTGTTATCAAGCCTATTGCGGAGAACCTCTCGTTTCGGCATTTTTGCCAAGGGATTATTGGCAACAGGAGAGAAATTTTCTTTTGGCTCGACCCTTGGTTAGACGACATACCTCTCAGTATTAGGCTTCCTAATTTATTCTCCTTGGAAATTGTGAAGGATTGCAGAGTTCGGGACAGAATTGAAGGGGATGGGAACTGGCTTTGGAAACATGACATCGATTTTGCGGATGAAGTTAGAGAGTGGTTGTGGCTTTTGGACAAGATCCAGGCGGTGTCGGTTTGCGATGCTCTTGATGGCTGGAGATGGAAAGGCAACAATGCTAATTCGTTTAGTGTTGCTTCTGTCAGACATATGATCGAGGACTGCAACGATTACAGTGACAGGTATGTTTCGGAATGGTGTAAATGGATTCCTTCTAAATGTAATATTTTTGCTTGGCAGGCTGAAATGAATCGAATTGCTACGGCGGATTCTTTAAATAAAAGAAGCGTCGGGATCAACGAAGACCTATGCTCCTGGTGCAACGAGGACGGGAATTCGGTGTCTCATATCTTTACAAGTTGTGGTTTTTCAGCGAGCATATGGCAAAAGGTTGGGACGTGATGTCGCCTCCCTAACTTCTATGCCTTTTCTTTTAGGGACCTCTTGGAGATGCACAATTTCTGCGGTAAAAGGGAGACTGAGAAGACTGCCATCCATGGCATTATCATTGTTTCTTGTTGGTGCTTATCGAAGGCGAGAAACGATCTTAGATTCTCAAGGAAGATCTCCAGGCCGGAAGACGTTTTTAGCAATATTCGATCTCTCAGTTTTTTGTGGTTTAAGAGTAGGTCAAAGTATAAATTAGTTAATTTGGTAGATTGGTGTAAATTTGTTCTGATGTAGTTTCTTTTCTCTGTTTTTGTTGCCTTCCCGGTTTTCGGGGTTTTGGTTTTCTAATGAAGTTTATTTTTCAACAAAAATAATAAAAGGCATGCCTTCAACTTAAAATAAAAGTTTATTAATTATGCTTGAGATTTGAATAAATCGACCAAAGTGGAGAATCGTTTTTAGTCTTTTTCTTTACACTCATGTCCAAAAATCTCCCAATTAGAAAATAGTCCACTCATGTGGCCCCAAATGATGCTATATTGGTACCTAATCCTACAACCAATCATGCTATCTTTTCTCGCAAACGTTAAGAAATGGCAAGCTCCAACATATTGAATAAGTAAATTAATAAGTACTAAAAACTGTAACAAACATAAAATCCACCAAAATAAATATAATCTAGCGGTATCGAATGTATAAATACGACATCTTTCAATAGATAATTTCACTAGCATCAAACAAACATGTAGAGTAGGCGGGTGTATATTGGTATTTAACTTTTAAAAACTCACAACAATAAAAAAAATAGACCAGGAACAAAATTAAAGAAAGATTAACTGGCATCGAACATGATCATTACTTGCGGCGTTTGAAGCATCACAAAGGGTTGAAGAAAAATTGAATTGTAAGGTTTATAAATTATAAATAAGTTGTTGATATTGAGGGTACGTTAAGATTGCTAAACCTTACAACTTACAACAAACTCATAAAATTAAATTAATAAATATATTTAAATTGTATTTTTGCAGAAGCAAACAGCGATTAGAAACCTTAGAAGGTTAGGAAGTAACGTGCATTAGTTGTAGGGTCAATATATATTTTAAAATTAAAAAGAAATTAGTTAACTTAAATCAATGTTTGTTAAGTGACATAAAAGATCATAACGATGTGGAAAACACTAACTAATTGATAGTTGAGAGGTTTATCAACTCTTCTCTTAATTAGTAACATTAGTTATACAATCACTTTAAATAAATTATACATGTTAAAAGTTTAGTATTTTAATAGTACGTACCCTTAATTGTATTTTTATTGTTTTATAATGATTAATTATAAGTTCACCTAGAAGGTTGTGAATGTGTATCCTAAATTTGTTACCCGAACTTATAACCTTTTGGCTCTAATGAAATATAAGAAATGACCATAGGTTAGTGTAAAAATGTGAATCTGTACAAAATTTATAAGATTGGCTATATATGATGCAGAGCATCCCGAAGCCATATATATCCCAACAACAAATAGGACTCAGGTGTTGACTCCGATCTGATCTTGTCGCAAGGCTGAAACAAAAAATGGATTGTTCATGTTCGATCTGATTATCTTTTTTATAAAATTTCAATTTATCTTTCTATGTTTAGTCTTATCTGTTTTAGAATCGTTTTCTGTATAAACATGTGTAATTAAGTTTCATATCAATCGATTATTATTGAATATTAAACAAGCATTTTGATCTTTGAGGTGGAATTAAAGATTTTGATTAACTAATCATTGCTGACCGATTTGGTTGTTTAAGCTGCAGCAGTATCACTTATTAAACTAATCGTTTCTCCGTCCATTGGTAGGACCGATGGTCTATAGAGGTTCAAACCCTAACTAGATAGTCTTTATTGTTTTTGATGATTTTTTAATTTTTAAAATGTATTTCTTATGACTTAAACATATTAAGAAACACATTGTCTCTGTTCAATTCCGTACGTATAAGACTATTAAGGCCAGCGAACGTGGGAAATCCGAAAGCATTATACTAATCTATAGCAAAAAGCAAATATATAAATTTGCTTATTTTTTATTCATCATATATTCACGAAATCACGATTTAATATAAAGATATGTTTTTTCTTTGTCATATACTTGTTTATTCTTGTTTTCGTATATTTAAATGTATAGTCCTTGTTAGATTTTCTGAGTTGATGCTTCTGCTATCATTTGTCTGTTTATTTATTATATCCTAGAAAGTCAAACTCATCTACACCGTCCGATCAACTTCATCTCTCTTTGACTTTACTTCCCCAACTCCTCTTTTAAATCCCGGTCTCCATCCCCAATTTCTTCAATCTCTCTCTCATCACCAAATTCCTGATCTTTCTTCTGCAACAATGGCGGTCGATTTAGTTGGAATTCAAACTGTTGAACACCTGAATCGCATCTTCCAGCTGAACAATCACGATTTCTCAGTGTCTTCTAGCTTCGAACAAGCTGTCTCCGCCTTGAAACGCAGCGGTCACGCTCGTTTCCGCCGTGGACCTTCGGTTTCATCCTCTGATTTAAACGCGTGCTCAGTTTCCTCGCAATCGGAAGATAAGATGTCGGAAGAGTCACCGGCGGCGTCTAAGGACTGTTCTGTGAACAGATTTGGTACGGATACAGCGGCGTCGTTTCAGTCGATGAGTTCTTTCGCCGGAGGAAGCTTAGAAGGTAGCGTTTCAAACGGCAGACAGTTGTCTTCTTTAGGTATCGTAGCTCCTTCACTGTCATTTTCGTCGAGGAAGCCGCCGCTTCCGTCGTCTCACCGGAAAAGACATAGCGCGAGCCGGACGTCTGCTTCATTACAACGATCTGGAAAAGAGAGCCGATCGGTTTCTGGCACCGGTTGCCACTGTTGCAAGAAAAGGTATGAACAAATTACAGAGCGCACTTTAGCAAAATGTATACTATTCTTTTATCGTACGCCTTAAGTTTATTCAATAGTTTATTAAATATTATTTATTTTATGTTCGTTCAGGAAAACCGGATCAAAACGTGAAGTTAGAAGGATTCCGATAGTCGGATCAAAAGTAGACAGTATACCGGCTGATGATTACTCGTGGAAGAAATACGGCGAGAAGAAGGTCGACGGGTCTCCGTTCCCAAGGTAATTGACCGGAAAATTAAACCTATTGAATCTGTTTGCTGTTCAAATATCACGTAGATTGAACTCAATTGTGAATTTGCAGAGTATACTACAAGTGCAATTCCGTTAAAGGATGTCCGGCGAGGAAGCGCGTAGAGTTAGCTCTAACAGATTCAAAGATGCTTATTGTAACATATGACAGAGAACACCGTCACACTCCGACGCCATTACCGGCGAGTTTGAACGGCTTAAAGATTCAGTAAAAGTTTTTTGATCAACTATTTCGATGAATTGTATCGGGCTAATTGAAAAGAAATGGCGAAATCATGGTTACAGATTTCTCCGGTGAAACACCACCGGAATGACGATGGTCGTCGTTGACTTGTGGTTGACAGGGTACTTCTAGCTCAATGCTTGGAAGTATTGAGTCTGTATGAGAATTGAAATGTCAAATGTTGAGGGTGTGATCTCTAATTACGTAAAGTAGAAGGTCCTAAAGTGTAAAGAAAAAGGTGAAGAAGCCTCATATCTGAAAGATTCGATTTTGTTGAAATTATTAATTTTCTTTGCCTTCTTATTTCTTCCTTTATTCCATAAAAACAAATAAAAAAATAAAAAGTTGTTCGTTGGGATGACAAAAGTCAATGAATTTGAGATACTTTATCGGTTAATTTACGAATACGGACACCCCTTTATTTTCGAAAAAGTAATATTTTTATGTTTTAACTATTTTTTCTGAACGGCAATCACTTTTAACTATTTATTTAACTGTGTCAAACCAATAAAACCTGTGTCTGACCGATCAATCTAACTCAACTCATTTGGGTTTTAGTTTCTTAAAACCGGTTAATAGTTTTATTACACATTAGACCGACTTTAACGGTATAATATGCATAGAATTTTAAATAAAACCGACTTTAAGTTACCGTTTCTCTTGTACAACCACTTAAAATGATAAATTAAAACAAGGTTATTATTTTGATGCGACCATGGCAACAGCACATGACGACGTCTTTATCATGTGCAATTTAAAGGGCCTTTGACTTTCAGAGGAAGTGGATGCCAGGGGTGACGACTTTATGGTTTATATTCATATTCTAATACATAGTTGGTATGTTTCAATGACAAAAGCTGGTTTCTTTAACAAATGGATCAATATAACAACTTGCATAAATCTAGATTGACGTCGATCCTCTCTAAGAATATATTTGTCTACCTCACGTTATTAACTAAAAAGATAAAACAACAAAATTTTAGAATGTTGTGAAATATATATTCAACAACACTATTGATAGCCATAATTTTAGACTGACATTAAATCTTAATGTTTACTTGTTTTCTCTAATTAGCGTAAATTTTGTAGTATAAAATATATTCGTAAGAAATTAAAAATTTCTTAGGAGAACTTTATTTTCATGAGTACTCTCTGGTCCATATACATATAAAAATGTCAATTAGGGTTGTAATTGAGTCAAGTCGAGTCGAGTCATGGGTGGGATCGAGCTCAAAATTAAAGGAGACAGCTCATCTTGGTTCGGCTTTGAAGTTAAACGAGTTGACTATCAAGCCAATGACCCAAGCTAAGGGTCGTGCCGAGCCAGGCTCGAGCTCGGTTTGGTTACAAAATGAGCCAGTTCGCCTCGGCATGTATGAAATATAGTTTTTAAGGTATTTTTTTTTGTTTGAGCTTTTAGCTCGGCATGGTTACAAAATGAGGTGGTTCGCCTCGGCATGTTTCATATATAGTTTTTAGCTAAATTTTTTCGAGCTTTTTCAAGTTGAGCCACAGTCTAGTCACGAGCCGTGAGTTTTTTTAGCTACCCTAATATAAAATACCAACTTCAGCCGGTGGTTGTACCATCAACGTAATTGTTCACATATTTTGATATAAGAGCTTATGTTGGTATTTTAAGTGATTACAGGTCAAATGAGTTGCAATGTGTTTTTTTTTTAAACTGCTACAGCCGAGTTGAAAACCAACTAACTGTGTGTGGTTAAGATTAAGAAGATGTCCACATGTCTGTATGGAATTGGCAAGTGTACTTGCATTAAGCATCAAATACTTAGTTAAATGCCTAATTGATGCTTCAGTTCTTGCAAAGAATTAGAGTGCATCATGTACTAGGAGTATAGTGTTTAATACTTTAATACCCTCATATTGGTCTGATGTTTAAATGATAAAACCCAAATAAAGATTGACCCAAATCATAAAAAGCCCAAGCTAAAAAGGCCCATGAGCGTTTTACACAAAAAGAATACCTTTTTTTTAGGAGGTTATCATTCACCTCCTAAATTCCTTCTCTAAAAACTCTTTGTGCACACACACTCATATGCATGATAGAAAACCTATGAAGGCCATGATGATGATATCAGATCTCAAATCGAGTCTATTCCCTCCCCCGCAACACAACCTTAACCCATTCTAATCATGGAATGGGCCAGGAAAAACACGAGCAATATCCAGTAATATAACCAAAATATAGGGGACTTTTGACTTCTTTAATGTTGATAGTTGAAATTTCATTATTAGATCGTTTACTCACACATACTTATTTATGTATCATGGCATGTTACATCTTATGGAAGACAAATTGTCACTTGCTAAGCTTTAGTTAAAACTATAAAAGATATACTTTAAGTGACATTGTGCAAAATTTCTATGTAGACACCGCACAGTTATGGTGTTTGTGCTGGTATTTTGTAGTAAATCCACAATAGTCTTATAGTAATCGAGATCTAAAGTAAAACTAGCCTCAGTTGCGATATCTAAAGTAAAATGAGTCTCAATTGCGAGATCTAAAGTAAAACCAGCCCCGGTTGCGAATTCTAGGTTGTTTTCATTCTTATTATTCATTGTAGTGTCAAGTAGAAGTCATGTTTGACTTTAACAATATATTCACACCATGTATTGTAAAGTATGTATAAAGTTTGATAAGTAGAAGAAGTTTTTTATAGCCATCAGTTTATGAGGAGGTTTATATGTTATTTTTTGTTGTTTTAACGAGAAACTAAAAACGTAAAACCCAACGGTTCTTCGTGCGGTTTTTGTGAAAGAGTTATGGCGATTCATATCATCCTTCAACAGCCGCTTTTGTCGCATTTTTATGAAATTTTCTCTTTCTAGCCTCTGAATTTTCCTTCACATCTTCAATTTCTCCGTTCATCGTTTCGGAAGAAGCTCGCTCATGGTGTATTGATGATGCCCCAAATTTCGCACGTTTGGATTGGATCCACACGCTCAAAATTACAGGTAAGATCGTAATTCATCAGAATATGTTTACGCATTTCCCAATTTCAGTTTGCATTGCTATTTTTTCATGTCCATGAATTGTTCCAAAAATTTGTTTATTGTATGTGTGAAATTCATGATGATTTGATTTGGTTTCGTGTGATGTTGACAAATCAAAAGACAACGTAAGTATGTTATACATTTATCTGGTATTTTTCATTTCGATCTATACCAACTATGAATATGTGATTTAGATGCTTATAAGCATTTTCTATGTGAAATTGTGGCCTTCCTGTGAATTTTTAGGTGAATGATTCTATAAAAGTGTACAAAGAGCATGATCAATACAAAACAAATTTAAAACAGAGAACCATGAGATTGGAAGAAACCCTTTCAAGTTTGAAACAATATGTATAAATGTATGCATTGTTATCATGTTTTTCTGCTTAAAGCTGGTTTTGTATTGAATATTTCTGTAAAGATATATAAGCTATTACAATGGCTAGAGTAATAGATAGTTAAATGTTCTGATTATTTCTGATGCATATTTCTAGGTATTTCATCGTAAAATTTTGATTCTGATGCTAAAGAATCAAACTGAAAGAAGCATACATCAGCATGTCTGTTTCTATGAAAAATGTAGATCCAGCATTTCAAGGAGCTGGACAAAAACCGTATCCTTTATTATGAATTATTTTTCTATTAATTTCTTTCCATCTACAAGTTTATTTATTAATTAAATGATGAGTTCTTATCTTCCCTAACAATTTCTAGAGGAATCGAGATATGGCGAATTGAGAATTCTAATCCGGTTGCTGTTCCAGAGTCTTCTTTTGGTAAATTTTTTACAGGAGAATCGTATATGATCTTAAAGGTGTGTTTCTAACCTTATTACAATTGCTTAATTACTGCTGTAACGGTTTTTATTTTCTATTAGCATATAACCTGTAGGACTCTTTGTAGAACTTATGTATATGTGTGTATATAATGAAGTGGTTTTATATGTCAATCAAGATTGATATAAAAGCTAAAAGATGTACAATATAAAATTGTTTATAGTATTCACTAGCTCAAAGATTACAAAGTAATATCTAACATTATATACACTAACAGACAATATAATGAAATGACTATAATACCCCTAACTAACCTCGATGAAAATTGCATTTCATTTACAGACAAATGCTTCAAAAGGAGGAACTTTTCGCTATGACATTTACTATTGGATAGGTAAAGATGCAAGTGAGGTGAGTTTAAAAAAAATGTTTCATCTTCATAAATTTTGTTATTATTATTTTTTTCTGATATAGATGTAAGTATGTAAGAGTAACATGTTATTCTATCACTTATATACTTGGATCATTTTCTTTTTATTGATGTAGTTTTATTTCATATATATATATTTTTTATAATTATAGGATGAAGCTGACATTGCATCCATAAAAACACTTGAACTTGATGCAGCTCTTGGAGGGCGATCTATTCAGTACCGTGAATTACAAGGATATGAATCAGAAAAGTTTCTTTCTTGTTTTAAACCATGTATTATACCTGAAGAAACCGAACTTCAAGAACATAAAAATCGCATGTTTGTTTGCAAAGGAAAACATGTTGTTCATGTACAAGAGGTAATTAAATATTTAAATCACTGTTTTATATCTCCATTTATAAACCCTTTAATGTTTTCTAATTATAAGTTATTAAACACAGGTTCCTTGTGCTCGATCATCACTCAACCATGATGAAATATTTATATTGGACACTAAAAATAAGATATTTCAGTTTAATGGGTCAAATACTTTAATACAAGAAAGAGCTAAAGCACTGGAAGTTGTACAGTATATACGCGATACTTACCATCATTCAAAATGCGATATAGCTACCATTGGTAGGTGAATATTAATCAGATTATGTAAAACACTAATTAAATATGATTAAAATTAATTGAAGTTTTGTTTAGATGATGTGAAGATGATGGCTGATAATGAAGCTGGTGAATTCTGGGCTTTTTTTGGTGGATTTGCTCCACTTCCAAGAAAAACAACTGCAAATAATGCTCAAAGTACTGTTGCTCAACTACCTACTCAGCTTTTTTGGTAAATAAATTATTTTAATCATGTTATTAATTAAACCTTGCAAGATTAGTTGCTATGTTATTTTAGGCTAAAGCATTTTACACATTTGAAAACTTTCAATAAAATGTTTTTTTTGATTCAGTAAATAACAGTTCTAATTAAATTTGTGTTTGGTATTAAAGTGTAAAAGAGGATCAGGTAGAACGCGTTGTTGCTGATTCCTTGACAAAGAAGTTATTAGAAACATCAAATTGTTATCTTTTGGATTGTGGATCAGAAATTTATGTGTGGATGGGAAAAAATACTTCTAGTGAAGATAGAAAAATTGCAAATAAAGCAGCAGAAGTATGTACATTTAATATAATTATGTATTTTCATGGTTGTTTTTTTTATTTGAAATAATTATGCAATTTTTATTCTCATCTGTATTTATTTTTTATTTTTTATCTTATTTTCCAGGAATATCTACGTGGCCACGACAGGCCAAAATCTAAAATAATCCGTTTGGTTGAAAATTTTGAAACATTATATTTTCGGTCAAAGTTTGACTCGTGGCCTCAACCGAGTGATGATGTAGAATCTCTGGAGGGTAAAAGCAAGGTGGCTGGTTAGTTATGCAATATTTTTCAGAAAGAATTTATACCAATTATTTAATCTTGATGAATATTAGTTTGCGATTAGTTAATAAATTTTTTTTAATGAAAATTTGCAGCACTTTTAAAAAAACAAGGGCTTGATGTTAAGGGTCTGGTTAAAAATGCTCCCAAACTGGAAGAAGAAGAGGAACCTCAACCATATATTGATTGTAGTGGAAATTTGCAGGTTTTACAAAATTTTATTTATATTTTTATAATTTAGTCAATAGTTATTTTTTGTAATTTTTTACCGTCTTAATAATACGCAATAGAAGCAATAAAATGACTAGATATGTTATAGCAAACGATAGATAAACAAATCTATTGAAAAGCTTTATTTATGTATTAATTATTTTAAAATTTAATATTATTGTGTAGGTGTGGCGGGTGAATGGTAAAGAAAAGAGTCTTTTATCAGAAACTGATTTGTCAAAATTTTATACCGGAGATTGTTACATATTTCAATATACATATACTGGAGATGGTCAAGAGGAATGTATTATTGGGACATGGTTTGGAAAGGAAAGTGTTAAGGTAATTAACTTTTAATTAATCTATAAACCCTTTATAAAAAATATTATTATTATGTTTCATTTAGCAAAAAAAATAAAAATGTATGTAACCAACATACTTAACTAACAAAATTTGTTCTGTAGGAAGATAGGGATTCAGCTCTTTCACAAGCAAACAAAATGGTTGAGTCAGTCAAGTTTTTAGCTACTCAGGTTAGTCAGTTGACTAAAAATATGTTATTGTAATTATTTTTTTATCTTTAGTTTGAGCATATGTTTATACTCATGATTTGATTAAATGAATCTATAGGCGCACATTTATGAAGGAAACGAATCGTTCCTTTTCTATGCAATATTTCAAAGCTTTGTGGTTCTCAAGGTGTGCTTCAACTAAGATACAAAGAGAATACATAAAAAAAAGTGTTATTTTTTTCACTCATATTGTAAATTTTTGTAAAATTAAATAATTAATAAATTCACAGGGTGGTCTCAGTAATGCATACAAAAATTACATATCAGAAAAGGGATTACCAGATGAGACTTATGAAGAAGATGGAATTGCATTATTTCGAGTTCAAGGTTCTGGACCTGAAAATATGCAATCAATTCAAGTTGATTCTGTAAGTTCACCTTATTTATATATATAGGAAGTATAAACAAGAACACCACTCTAACTGAAAAAACTATGGAAACCCCATATTTACATATGTAACATCATAAATTGAAAAAAAAGGTAACTCTATATTCAACTTTAGGACTTTTGGTGGAAAAAAATAAAAAGTGCCGAGTGAATATTTAAAAATAATGATTTGAATAATAAAATGACATTTTTTAGTAAAATACAGATGTGTTACATATGTAACATGTCTAAAAACCATTCATTTACATATGAGAACGCTTTTTTTTTTTTTTTTTGCGGATATTTTTTTAAAAAAAAAAATCCTTCAACGCTTTTTAATTTTTTTTTAAAGTGACAAAAATGGGTATAAAACCTACCCTATTCTTTGTAAAAAATAATAAGGATATTTTATATGGTTTTCTTAAGTTTTCTCATTGAAATTAGGTTTCCATTTTATTCATACCCTATAATCTATATGCATATGCATTATATGTATGCATACACACACACGTTTTGAAGCCATCTTTCTTATCATTTAGTTTTACAAAAAATATATAATTTTGTATTTAAATGACTCAGGTTGCTTCATCATTGAACTCATGTTATTGTTATATATTACACAAAGATTCACTTATCTTTACTTGGAAAGGAAGTCAAACAACACTAGAAGACCATGAACTTGTTGACAGACAACTTGATGTTATAAAAGTAATTATATTTCAATTGTTTTATACATTTCTTTTCTTTTGAATATAAAAGCATACACCTTATTTTAGTAAGTGATTCGTATTTATAAAAATATTTACTAGTTATCTCGATGTTGCAGCCTGATATGCAAACCAGAGTTCATAAAGAACGAATGGAGTCTGATGAATTTTGGGAAATTTTAGGTGGAAAAACTGAATACGCGTCTCAAAAATTTCTAAGAGAGGCTGAAAGTGATCCTCATTTATTCTCATGTACATTTTCTAAAGGTTGAACCAACTTTTTGATGAAATTAACCTGATATATATATATATATATATATATATATAATTTTTTTTTTCATTTTTTGTACATCTGTTTAAAATTTTTTTTTTTTTGTGTTTTGCTTTTGGTGGAACCTTTTCACATTCAGGAGAAGATCTGAGGGTATGTATTTATTTTTAAAGTTTAATGTGAAGTTATATATAGTTTTTTTGGGTTTTAAAAGATTGATTTGGATTTATTGATGCAGTTGACTGAGATTTACAATTTTAATCAAGATAATTTGATGACAGAAGATATATACATCCTTAATTGTCACACAGAAATATTTCTTTGGGTTGGACAAGAGGTTGATTCAAAATACAAGACACAAGCATTAGCTATTGGTCAGGTATGATTTTTTTTCTTCTTTAAAATAATATTAGAAATATATTTATTTTTAATACTTTTTTTTAAAGAATGTGTTAAAAGCAAAACCAAACATGTTAAAACCAATACCAGATGGCAGAAACTGTAGTAATTACTTCTTACAAAGTTTAAATAGTTCCATCATTTGTTGACAGAAATTTCATTTTAGTTTTATAAATTGAATTTGACAGAAATTTATAGAACTTGATGTTCTTCTTGAGAAATTATCTCCAAAAACTCCAATTTATATCATCATGGAAGGAAGTGAGCCACCGTTCTTCACACGTTTCTTCAAATGGGATTCAAGAAAATCTGCAGTAAGTTATTTGTTATTTTTCTTGCAGTAATTATAACTATAAATATATAATACACCACATAATTTAATTAATTATAACATGTTCACCTTATTAATATGTTTACAGATGCATGGAAACTCATTTCAAAAAAAACTATCTCTTATAAAAGATGGTGGTCGTTCAACCTTAAATCTTGTAAGCCACAATTCATTTCTTTTTTTTTTCATAATCATTTATTCTAATTAAATAATTATAACATAATCAGAAACGAAAAAAGAGAGCATCTGCATTATTCGGAGGTCGGTCAGCTTCTGAAAATCCACAACGGTCAAGAAGCGTGTCGTCGTTTAGTTATGACCGACCGCGGGCCCGGGGAAGATCTCCAGCATTTAATGCTCTTGCTTCCAAATTTGATAATCCAATTCCAAGAAATTTATCAACTCCACCATTACTCGCTAGTAGACTCGGTGGTGCTGGTGGTGGTGGTGTTGGCGGTCTTGATACCTCCAAAATCCTATCGAAATCTAAAGCGATAGCATCACTAACCGCGTCTCTTAACAAACCAATACGCGATCAACTGTTGCCCCGTTCTGTAAAAGGTAACATATCTTTCATAGTTTTTATAAGGAAAATTGGATTTTAATGATCTCAACTTTGACTCAAGAAATTATTACCAGAACTCCCAATTTTAGATCATTACTAGTAATAGTCCCTCGATAACGGAACCTAACGTCGTTAACATTTTGCTGATGTGGCATGATGATATAACAAAAATTGCTGACATGGGATGATTACATTATAGGCATGGCATCATGTCACATCAGCAAATGTTAACGTTGTTTGATTGTGTTAGGTGGGAATGTTATTGGCAAATGATATAAAAATTAGGAATGTTGTAATAATTCTAGAGTTGAGATTACCACAGGCCAACACGTCAAAGTTGAGATTATTAAAATACAATTTTTTTTTTCCTATTTATAATCATAGATTCATAGTTGAAAGTACAGGAATGTTGAAAGTTTTTATGATCTTGTAATGTTATTAGTGAATTCTGATAATGCAACACCAAGATCCGAGTCAAACTCTAGAGTCAACCCGATGAGTAGTAGAAAATATTCGCCAACGATAAAGGAAGACCCGAAAGAGGATGAGGTTGAAGATGAAAAAGGACTAACATTCTACCCGTATCATCGTTTAACGACATCATCAACGGACCCCGCTCCAGATATTGATGTAACAAGACGAGAGGTACAATATTTATTAACACATTTGCTAAAAAGAATCTGTAAAATAAACATAAGTTATTATCATATTAAAGGGGTAACTTTGTAGAACAGTAAACCGTGAACAATAAAAAAAGCTAAGTTTTCATAATAATTACATTTTGGAATATTATATGCAGATATATCTGTCAAGAGCTGAGTTCAGAGAGAGATTTAATATGACGAAAGAAGCTTTTAACAAGATGCCAAAATGGAGACAAATTAAGATGAAAGTTTCACTTAAGCTGTTTTAAGATAACTACATATGACGAAAAGCATGCTAACAATTTTAGGCCACCTTTTATGCATAAAAAAAGTTTAGTTTTTACTTAAAGCCCAAAAATTAATCCAACTAAAGATTTTAGTATGTTGCAGCAGGTCCATTTTTTAATTGTGTTAGTCTAATATATAGATTTTCTATTAATCTAGGAGTTAGTTACTTCCATTTTGTGTATAATAGACTTGCTTCCACCATTAATATACATTGGGCTGTCATTTATTTATATACAATCTTAAACACTGCTAAACTTTGAGTGCGAGTTACAGTTGTGTTCTTATTTTGTGTTGCTCGATGTCATCAAACAAGAACAAACGTAATCGAAATCTAAAACAATTACCAAATTCCTCTTGTGTTGTGAAATGGGAGTCGACCTCTTAGTGTGTCTAAACGTCACTCCACAACCACTTGTAAATGGGACACCATACAACAACCTTGATACCATTAAGCTAAAATGAGTAACTAATTAATTACTATACACTAGTCGAAGGTCTCACTGTAAGCAGTCCTGTATTCTTACGGGGTAAAGGTAAGGCTGTTTACATCTAATCCTACCTTAGCTTTGCTAATTGTGGATTTACTGAGTAAGATGATGATGATGATCAAATATAACATTTTTGTTGTTTTATATGAGAACAAAAAATAATAGAGGACCATACAGAAAGAATATTAGGTAGGTCCATACCGACCAAAAAATCCTTGTGTTGCTATTTGTCTACCTAACCCATGTTTTAGGACATTTCAAAAAATATTTGTTAAAAATAATGTGATTTTTCGATTGAATTAACGAAATGCCTAAGAAAAGATGTAAACTTACCTTATCTAAATATTTATATTTTATTCTACAAACAAGGAAACAACGTGTATGAGTGATCATCGGGTTGGATAACAAGAGTTATTGTATTTATTCGAATCGGGTTGTTTGGATTTAAAATTTGTGTGCTCTATATGAAACCGACCTGACTCAAATCTAAAGTCGTATTATTTGACCCGAACCTATCCGAATAAACATGTGTTTGTCAACCCGAAAATAAATTTTAGATCGTTTTTTTTTGGTTTGTTTTGGATACGACTTGGACTTCATATTTTTCGAGTTCGATTATTTTAACGAACTAAGGAGTTATTGGCCCAAGAATTTGCTCCGTATAACAAGTGGATCCTGCCCCGAAATAGGATCGATTTCTTTAATACCGGTGGTTTAAATGTTTAATAACGCCATGTTAGCACGTTGATTGGTCCAAGTTGCTTTTCTAGGGTGGCTGCTGCAATACTACCGCATTCCACATTTTTATTTTTATTATTTTTTGTAACGCTGCAAAGAAAAGAGAATGAGTTAAATGACAATTAACCGCTACAAAAATGGTGAAATGACTTCTCTGCTTTTGGAGGAGAACCTTAGCTTTGTTGCAATCTAAAATATAATCACGTCGTCTCATAACTCACATACATAATAATAGTCTATAATAATTTGTGATAAGAATAGTATTTTTATCAAAGCATTATAGATTGACAATATCATAACATAGAATGTTCCGAATCTTAATTCATATAGTTTAACCGAAAATCACTCTTGATTTTTATATATGCACGACTTTGTTTATGAATTACGGTGTATGTGATTTAACTCTTTTATGCACGTTAAAAGGTAGAATAAATTAAACCAGTTGACTCAAGTATTCCCAAGTCTTCTCAGAATATGATTGGACCGAGACACCGAGTGGTGAAATCATGAATCAGTTAAATAACCTAAAGCAGTTGACTCTTGCAAATATGCAATAACATAGTTAAAAAAACATTGATAACGTACACCAATATGTACAATTAAAAAACCCACCATCTAAAACCTGAACTCAAACTTCCCCTAAGTTCAATTTTCCGGTTCTTGATTAAAAAAAACGAAAGGAATTTCACCCTTTCGACTTTTTACTAAATTTAATTACTTGTGTCATTTAATATCATCTTTAAATTTGTTGTTTAGTGTCTATAAACATGATCACTAACAATATAAAGTATTTATATGTTTAATAGATCAACTTTAAGATGTGATGTTTTTAAACAAGAAATCGTACCCTCAATTTTATGAGCTAAACACCTGTGTGTGTGTATATATATATATATATATAGAAGAGGGATCATGAGAAAACTCTTAATTACGTAGAAAACTCCTAAATCAATGGATTTTTTTAAAATTTGTTTTTTTATTACTTTAATGTATAAAAATATAAATACAATAAACAAAAAAAAGTTGGGAAAAAATATGAAGCTCACGAATTTACGTATATGTAACAAAAATGTTACATATGTAACTCATGAAGCTCCATACATGTAACCCATGTAATGTGCATATATGTAGGGGTGTTCAACGGTTCGGTTTACGGTTTTTTCGGTTTTTTTGGTTCGGTTTATTCGGTTTTGATTTTTTTTTGCCCCAACCGAAAACCGAACCGAACCGTATTAATAAAATATTTAACCGAACCGAATTAAAATCGGTTTATTCGGTTCGGTTTTCGGTTATAACCAAAAAAACCGTTTTAACCAAATAGCTTGTCTTTTTTTGTTTTTAACCTGTTGGCTGCTGTTTTTCTGCTAATTTTTGGCAAACAACAATAGTAATCATCAAAACAAAATAACAAATATTAGCATATTTTATGTACTAATATTAGCACAGTAAGGCGTTAATGGTGTGGCTCCAAAATCTTTAGTTAAAATAAGAAACAATTGCTTGAATTCATTTTGTGGATGAATTTTACTGAAATTGTGGATGAACTTTATTGCTTGAATTCATTTTGTGGCTCCAAAATCTTTAGTTAAAATAAGAAACAATTCGTGACATTTACTCTGACGCCAGTTTGGTTTAAGCTTAAATAAATCAATAAATCTGAGGGTATAGAGATTAAAGAGTCTGTAAATGAAGAAGCAAAGAAGAAGGTAAGATGAAGCAGAAATTACTTACAAGACACAGAGCACAACGATCGGAAGAAGCAGCCGCCGAACGCACAATGGTCGGAAGAAGCAGTCGTCGGAGCAGTCGCCGGAGCTAGCCACTGTCGGCAGGAGATGAGGAATCGAGGATGGACTATGGAGTATAGAGCGGGGATTGTGAGCACCGTTAGAAACTTACGACTGAAATTTTGTGAATTCAAGTAAGATAAGCTAGGGTTTTAACTTTTAAACACTTAATATATTAATAATAAAAATATATATATTTTTTTTATTCGGTTAAACCAAATAAACCGAATAAACCAAAGTTTTTAAAAATGTGAAACCATTAACCGAACCGTAAACCGAATTTGTAATTCGGTTACGGTTAGAAACCAAACCGAAAACCGAATTTAAAATTCGATTCGGTTTTTTTCGGTTACGAATACGGTTTGGTTATCGGTTTTAAACGGTTTACGGTTTTTCTGAACACCCCTACATATATGTAACATACAAGTTACATATATGTAATTACATGAACCACATAATTTATTTATTTTGTTACATTTATAACATTATAATAAAAAAGATATAGAAAACAAAAAGTGAAAAAAAAAGATGATTAGTAATGGTTTTAAGATTGGTTTTCTAAGTTTTTCTTCGATTTCAAGGTTTTCTTAGTGTATGCAGTGTGATACTCGGGGAAAGCCGGGGAAAAGAGAATATTGAGAAAGTGGGGAGAGGTGGGGAAAAGTGGGACGGCACCGGATAAAATGAGGAAAAGTGAGGAAAAATGAAAAGAACTGACGTGGCGATGAGGTAGAAGCGGGGAAAGGTGGGGAAGAGTGAGACTCCTCCCCCCACCCTTAGGAACCCTCCCCTATATATCCCTATATATTGTGTGTGTCACAGGTATTAGATAGTTATATATATATCTATTGATTACATGATTAGCAATCTATAAATGCAACTAACACTTATATAACCATTTTCATCACCCACAATCTTAAAGCACACCGAAGATTAGCTAAACCAATATGAAGAAGCAAATGCTATGTTTCTTGTTCTTCTCTTTCTTTGTTGCTTCATCATACGCTCAACTTACACAAAATTTCTATCGAAATATTTGCCCGAATGTCGAATCAATAGTCAAAACAGCCGTCACCAAAAAATTTCAGCAGACTTTCGTCACCGCTCCTGCAACTCTCCGTCTCTCCGCCTCTTTTTTCACGACTGTTTTGTTCGGGTTTGTCACATTCCCATTTATATACATATATATATATATGTATCCACTTATTAACTTTTATTCTAAATGGGTATGTAATATGATCATTATATGTTATGTTTATATAGGGATGTGATGCATCGATCTTTCTGGCAAATGCCAACGCGGAGAAGGACCATCATGATGACTTGTCACTCGCCGGAGATGGGTTTGACACCGTCATTAAAGCAAAAGCCGCTGTTGACAGCAACCCGAGTTGCCGGAATAAGGTTTCTTGTGCAGATATATTAACTCTTGCAACCAGAGATGTCGTAGCATTGGTGAGTAATATTCCGGATCGATCTCTGGTTATTCTTAATATATAATATGTTAACATTTGAACAAATCCAATAAATTGAAGGTGTCAAAATGAGTGGTTCGGTTTTGAACATCTTGAATTTGATTTGGTTTGGTTTGTGATTCAAGTGCAAGAAATCAAAAATATTAAACTAAAAACCTAAAATTAAGCAGATGAACATCCCTAGGACTAGATTTGAACATTAGAATAAATGTAATGATTTGGAACAAATTAAATTGGTGGATATATAACTAATAATTTCTCATAGTAAATCGGACATTTGCAACCGAGAAAAAAAAGTGGTAAAGTTTGCCACTTTTTTGCAACCGGATCTGAATGTTTAAAAATTAGGGGTCAAAATGTGACACTCACAAATTGGTTGCAAATTTCGGGTTCACTTAGATTCGTCCGAAAACTGTGACAATGATAAGAAAAAACAATCATAAACTATCAAAAAATACTATAAAAATGCGAAATTTAAAAAGTGATTTTAAAAATGAATCTTGTCACAGAACAGTTGCCAGATTTGACCATAAAAGATGTGGTTGTATTGATCATAAATTAACCTCCAATTGCATAACGGTTGCAAAATGGGATGTAAAATTTAAAGCCTTTTTTAATTATTGGGAGTTCAAAACTGGCTGGCTACTGATGACCTGTCGTAGGGTCATGTAAAACCTAAACAAATAATCTATAGCAAGGATAAGTCAGGTATCGTATCCATGAGGAGCATGTGGTTAGTGTTAATCTGTATTACAATTTTTATATTTTACTTAATTGACTGAAAAAATAAATCCGATTGATTAAAGATTTGATTTTTAATTAAAAACTCAAATGAAATTAAGGTTTGTAAAGAATTTAGAAAAAGAGTGATTCCTCTAGGATTCAAGTTCAAAGTTAGATATTTGACATAATTATCAATTTGGGCAAACCACAGACATAGTTATATTGTTTATTCAATTGTGATAAACAAGGACCATTTATTTGATTTCAAAAACAATGAAAGGTTATCAAATTAATATCAATTAAACATTAGTAAACCAAATCAAAATCCAATATATCCTAATTAGTAGAACTCTCGGGAATTGAGGAATTCAAATGGCATTCAATAATATTTAATTGTTTACAATCAAACAAATCAACAAATAGCAACAAGCATCGAATGCTTAGATTGCTTG
>WOUH02000006.1:1227874-1244154 GCA_009936405.2 Stevia rebaudiana | reverse complement strand
ATATTTTGTAGGTTTATTTGTTCTTGTTGGCGTCGAAATTCTTCCATTTGTTGTCTTTGTATTTGCTCTTGTTGTCGTCTATAATCTTCCATTTGTTGTTGAAAATGTTGTTGTTGTTCTTCTTTGTAGGCCTCAAACTGTTGTCGGCAATGATTATATTAATTTTTTTCAACTACTGGGTCAATAATACGTTAAAAATAAAAAGAGAATACTTTTTAGTAATTCCGACAACATGTTGTCGTGAAAAGTAATTAAAAAAAAAACAATTTTTTTTTTTAATTTCATTGCCAACAACACGTTGTCGGGATAAATATATTAAAATTTTTTTTTAATTTCTTTTCCTATTCAGTGTTATAAGAAAAAAACAAAATAGAATATTTTTTTGTAATCCTGACAGCATTTTGTAGGGGGAAATTAATTAAAATAAAAAACGAATTTTTTTAAGAATTTTGATGTTCCTTTACTGTAATTAAAAAAAATGAAAACTATAAATAATTATATCCTATGCCGACAACACGTTGTCGGGATAAATATATTAATTTTTTTTTAATTTCTTTTCCTATTCAGTGTTATAAGAAAAAAACAAAATAGAATATTTTTTAGTAATCCCGACAACATGTTGTCGGGAAAAGTAATTAAAAAAAAACGAATTTTTTTTTTTAATTTTGTTGTTCCTTTACTGTAATTAAAAAAACGAAAACTATAAATAATTATATCCTATGCC
Source organism: Stevia rebaudiana (assembly GCA_009936405.2). NCBI lineage: Eukaryota > Viridiplantae > Streptophyta > Magnoliopsida > Asterales > Asteraceae > Stevia > Stevia rebaudiana. Next base: position 1,243,430 of record WOUH02000006.1, on the reverse strand, counting down.
GACAACACGTTGTCGGGAAATATAAATTCAACTTTTAGATGTTTGACCCACTTATCATGTTACGCCACGTGAAAGCAAAAGCAGTGAATTTTTGTATTCCTTTTACCGACGACACGTTGTCGGGAAAAGTGTAGAATTTCCGATGACATAGTGTTGTCGGGAAAGGTCAACTTTCTTGTAGTGAGCGCGATGAACTTCCCACAAATAGGTAAAGAAAAAAGGATGAACATGCCACAAATAGATAAAGAAAAAAGGATGAACTTGCCACAAATAGATAAAGAAAAAAGGAAAAGAGTGAAGCAAAAATAAAAAAATAGACAAGAACAATTTGTTTGAAGAAGTTACACGTAAATTTTAATCACCATACAAGAAAAAAAACAATAACCATTAGTTAGAAGAATATTAACAAGAAAGATACGAGTTGCTACTTTGTTCATTGTTATAGTTAACGTGTGTACACATGTATGTGCACAAGAACTATAGAGGACTCAAAAACTCAAATTCAATGAGAGTTAAAAAAAACTTTGATTTCCTCATTAAAACCTACCTAGCTAGACCTTTGAATACCAATGATCCATGACTCAAGTGCTTATGGTGAGGTGCCCAAGATTTCATAAAAATGTGAAAGTTTTTTTTTAAATCTCACCTAAGACATAATTTCATGTTGGGTCACGGTTTTTTTTTCACATGGGTGTGTTTCCTCCTTAATGGTATAATTGGGTGGACGGTTGACATCCCGTCTCAAAAATGATCACTTGGGTATTGGAGGTTGTTCCAAACGCTGTTAAAAAAAACCTAGACCTTTGAATAGTACTGGTCATATGTTCTAAACTATCATTATTGTTGGTCTAGAGAGATCAAGACCCGATAAATAATTTGGATAGATGAAACATAAACAATAAGTATTGTGTATTCATTAATTTGGGACCATGTGACAAATGATAAGTATTGTGTATTCATTAATTAAGACATATTTGACCCGGGATGACCCGAAGTCCTGAATACTACAACAAATGATATTTGAAGTTTGTTGTTTATTATATATTATCATTTTGTTGTTTTAGGGGTTTTGGGACATGGAACAAACTTAAGGGGTCACGGAATGGAATGTAATGACAAGACTTAAATAACAAACGCAATCCATTTGTTTGATATAAGGTAGTCGAATGGATAAGGAAATGGAGTCAACAGGGTAATGAAATGAAAAATAGAATGAAATATATCATTATCATTCCATTTTCCTCTTTGGTTAATAATGATAATAAAATTGATAATTACTCCATGTTATTTGGTAGGTAGGAAAATACAGGGGAATGAAATACAATTATTAAATTGTGTCAAGGTTTGAGTCGTGGGTCGAGTCATGCTTCGAGATATGAGCTTGTGCATCGGTACATGGGTTGGGACCTGGTTTGGGTCGTGGATTGGTTCATAGTTTGGTTATATGACAGGCATGATATGGATCATGCGTCGGGTCATGGGTAAGCTCTTAGGTCGGTTTGTGGGTCAGCTCATTGTATGGGTCGTGGATCGATTCATGTTTTAGTTAAAAAAAGGCTATGGTTTGGATCATAGGTCGAGTTATGCAACTAGTCATGGTTCGAGTTATGTTTAAGGTCTTGAGTCGGGTTATGGTTCGAGTTATGGGTCAGTTCATGAAGTTTTTATCAAAAGTCGCAAATCTCCCAAACTCATATTAGAATCTAAGGCGCGTTTTAAATTTATTTGGTTTTAACATAAATGGTGAAATTTATTTTAACATATATACATTCGGAATAATCGCTTTAAAAAAAAACATAAGAGAGAATATAAATATCAAGCTCGATCGGATATTACTTTCTTTTTTTAAGTTTTAAAAATTGATGAGATTAATTTATTTAAAGAAAATTAATATAAAACATACTTAAATTATATTGAAACTTTTAAAGAAAAGTAACTTTAGTAGTTTAGTTATTAAAGTCCTATAAACATAGTCATTCTTTCTTATCGATTCCGAATTTAAATACTTAGCATCAACCAATGATTTCTAGCTCAAGTGTTAGGATAAGGTGTGGACTTGGGGCTCTCCTTTGGGAGGTCTCAAGTTCAAATCTTGTCGAGAGCATTGCTCTGGGCAATTTCCAGTGATGGAGAAAAAGTGTACCTCGGATAGAGGTCACCGGTTTAAACCTGAGGAGGGGAGAGGGTTTACGGATTCCATCCGGTTCCCGTTTATCTGGGGGGTACGGTCTCACGGAGGTCGAGGAATCGACCTTGGCTACATCGCTCGTTTTCCGGTGGCTAGCACGCGAGACCTATGTTGTTCAAAAAAAAAAATACTTAGCATGAACAGCAAGATATATATTGATTTGGTACCCGTTGTAATGGTATGGCAGTATTCTTCAGTTGAACTAATGAAAATCAAACGTCGCGCTTTAAATCAGAACCGTATCTACGAGCGCTTGAGCGCTGTACTGTTAAGGAGATTGGTGATTGTAGGATTTATATAATGTTAAGAAGTGTATACGAACATAATATAAAACAACCAATCATGATTATTATATACGTCTTAAAATTAAACCGCATAAAGTTGGAGGTAATGGCACCGCACTCAATCTCTCCCATCATTATACTAAGAAATTTCAAAAGTAAAGACGGTCTCGATGAAATTGCCACAAATAGATAAGAAAAAGGGAAAAGAGTGAAGCAAAAAAGAAAAATAGACTAGAACGTTTAGTTAGAAGAAGTTACAATTTAATACCAATCACCATACAAGAAAAATAAGCAATAACCATTAGTTAGAAGAATATTAACAAGAAAGATGCGTGTTGGTACATTGTTGATTGTTTGGTTAATGTGTGTACACATGTATGTGCATGCATGCACAAGAACTATTGAGGACTCAAAATCTCAAATTCAATAAGGGAGGTAAAAAAAAAACTTGGATTTCCTCGATCTTTTGAAAGTCAAACTAAATAGTAAAACCTACCTAAACCTTTGAATACTAATGATCCCTGACTCAAGTGTTTATGGTGAGGTACCTAAGACTTCATCAAAATGGGAAAGTCTCTAGTTCAAATCTCATCTAAGACATAATTTCATGTTAGGTCATGGGGTTTTCTCATATGGATGTGTTTTCTCCTTGATGGTATTATTGGGTGTGTCAAGCCTGGAGCATCAAAATCAGTATGGACGGTTGACATCCCGTCTCACAAAAGGCTCACTCGGGTATTAAGAAGCGACAAGAATCAGATCGAAAAGATATAGAACGAGCATCTGGGGTTCTTAAAAAGAGGTGGCATAAAATTGCTAACCCGACACGTGTTTGGATGCCCAACAGAATAAGGAACGCAAAGTATGCTTGTTTGATTTTACACAACATTATTATAGAAGACCAAAGACGTGCTGTTTGCGAATACTATGATGAGCCGGATGAGAATCAACATGTCGAAATCAGCGATGAAGAGAGACAAGCACACCGCACGTACATCCACAATGAAGATGTACACATAAACCTTAAAACCGATTTGGTTGAACACCTTTGGAGCAAAACCGTCTAAGTAGTATACGAGACCCACACGTCTCATTTCTATTTATGTAGTTTGTTATATTAGTTTTTTATATTTTTTAAGAATATTTGAATGTTTAATTATATTTTTTATAATTTAGTTGTTTTTTTACTTTTAATAATTATATAAATTAAAAGAATTAAAAAAATTCAATGATTAAAATAATAAATACATTTTCTCTCTCCACCACTCACTCATTACACCCATTTTCCATCACTCTTTTTGTCTCATGCGTGGCACTGAAGCGTTATAACCCACTACTTTTTCACCCCTTTACAATTACATAGTCTTAGTTTAATTCTATATGTATATTAACATAATGTTTATTTATATTTAATAACAGAAATGGAAATATTCACGGTTTTCACAAAACCGTCGATATGAAAACCACCTTTTGGAGCTAAATCTTTTGCTATATAACCATATCTTCTTTTGAGATATATCATACTTTTTCCATGTTGGTTTTTAAACAAAGAAAGAAGATTAGCACTCTCTCTCTAATTTCGGATACATTCATATATTCATGTAGCACTCTCTCTCTATTTTCGAATAATTCATATATTCAATAGGACTCTCTCTCTATTTTCAAATACATTCATATATTCAACAGTTCTTTGATTTTGATTAGTTTGCCATAATCAAGGAAAGTGTATTTCTCACAATCTATCAATTTATCCAGGTTTTCGTTTCATAATCTCTATTTCATATTTAACACTACTGATCCTTCTTTTGTATTATTATATATATATATGGTATGCATTGAAAGGATAGATTTAATTTTTAGAGATTATCTTCTTAATCCTTCTTTTTAGCTTTCTTTGTTGGAATAATCATATATGATCACAAGGGTATAAATGTAATTAGTTGTAAATATGTGTCTAATTATGTAATTAGGTTGAAGCTTGGGTGGGTCATATTATATGTTGGTAACCGTCGTGTATGTAGGCTATAAATAGCCAAACGCATCTTCATTTGTAATTGACAAATTGTTTATTGCAGTAGATTTGTGCGTCTTTAAATTCTCTGCATATTCTTAAATTCCTCTCTAAAATCAACATTCTTCATTTAAAACCATATCATAAACAAAAAAAATCCGTTTTCTGCTCCTCCGTGATGGATATTCAAGGCAGCCAATATATGGAGCCAACACCACGATCTGCATGCGGTTACCTCATTGGCTTCCTACTTTCTGTATTGGAGTTTGTAACCTAGGTGTGCGTTTACCTGAGCACCCAGCTAATACCCGCAATCAGAAGGTACTTCCGCCGCATGTGGGAGCATCTTATTTATAGACACCTATTTCAGACCTACATAACTTTCATACATTTAAATTTCCGACAAGTTTCCGACCAAAATTTCTATACAACATGGAAACTTGAGGAAAAGATATATATTTTCCAACAATTTTCTGACGAAAAATAAATGTCTTTTTTTGTTTTTCGGCTTTAAAAAACTTAAGTTACTTTAATTAATATATAGTAAAAACAATATTAAAAATAAAAACGAGTGTCGTAGGAAACTTGTGGGAAATTTTAATGTTTTCCTACGAATTTCTAAGTTGAAAAACAAAAATTAGTTTTGTAGGAAGTTGGCCATAAAATTGTCGGAAGTTTGATTATATTTTGCTACAAATTAGCTACAAGATTGTTTTTGTCGTTATTACGTCGGAATATTGTAGGAAAATTTGAGTTATGTTTTTTTTCAGATGTTTGTAGGAAATTTGTTGCTAACTCATGAGAAATTTTGGTTGTAGGTATTATGTAGGAAAATTTTGTAGGAAATATTTCATTTTCTAGTAGTGATGGTTTCATATGTTTGCAATTTCTCTGGACCAATTTTATTGATTTTGCAGGTGATATTTGAAGAAATTTCAGGAGCACGAAAAGTAATACTAAACAGACCAAATAAACTCAACACACTCAACTATGAGATGGTATGAAACGTAAACAAATTTAAAAACGATCCTTGTAAATGTTACTGATTACTTGTAATCATACTAATTATTGCAGTTAAGAAAAATGTGTAATCATACTAATTATTGCAGTTAAGAAAAATGTACCAGAAGTTGAAAGTGTATGAGAACGATCCGACTGTTAAACTTATTATACTGAAGGTAATAGTAAAAAAATACAAGATTTAGAATGTCTACAAATTCACATGATCGAGTTCTCTATGGACCATTAGTGAATATAAAACATAATTATATTAAAATTTAATTATATACTGAAAAGTTTATCGATCTCTAGGCAAACGGGAAAGTATTTTGTGCCGGTGGTGATCTCACATCTGCGTATACATTTGTAGCTCTTGGTAAGAAGCGAGTTTATTATAACACGTATGCATGTATAAATGAAAACAAAAATGTAAAGGAAAATATATATATATGTTTATATTTTGGTCAGGACATTGGAGTTTTGGGGCAAGCTATTATAGGAAAGAGTTTTGTTTGAACTACCTACTTGCAACATATAAAAAGCCGTCGCTTGCGATTCTAGATGGACCAGTTATGGGAGGAGGCGTTGGAATATCGATACATTCAACTTTTAGAATCGTTACTGAAAATACGGTATTCATTTATAAATTATCTTGTGGTTATTGGTTTCTCTTCTCTTTTAAATGTGTTGTAATAGTTAATAACGCTTATAAAAAAATTTATAGTCTAATAGTTATACTAGTATTAATAGTAATTTTCTCCTAGTTTTGAATTGAATAGTCTTTACTACAACTGTGGAAGCATAACGCCAATATTTATTATCATACACTAAAATTTTTATTATTTTTTATATTGTATAACATGCATATGCAATCCTAATTAAACTATTACACATTTTTCACAGTTTTTTTTTTTATCATCTTTTGATGTTTGTGTAGGTTTTTGCAATGCCTGAAGTGTTAATTGGCCTTTTTCCAGATGTTGGTGCATCTTATTTTTTGTCCCGACTTCCGGGGTTCTTTGGTAAATTCATCTTAGTAGCACGTCACGCATATCATACATATATACCAGAGTAAAATTGATAATTCAACCAAATTCTATATATATAAACCTTACTGATATCATTCTTCCATAAAATTTTAGGCAAATATTTTTCATTTTTAGTCTTTTATACTAATAAAATACATCTTTACATAAAAAATTCCGTTTGAATTTGTATATATTTCTAAACACAAACTCATAAAAACTCAAAAATAAGAAGAATACCAAATTTTAAATACAAAATTTTCTTTAGAGTAAAATCAAATAGTCATTGCTAAAATAAAAAACCAAAATAAATAATAATTATGAACACAACTAAATACCCAAAATAACATGCAATAACCATACATCAAATTCCAAGAATACACCAAACCTCAAACACTAGTTTTTTTAACTTAAATTCTCAATACTCCTCTCCAATGTTGCAGCCTCTACCCATCACCCTCCATAATATCTACTATTTTACATGATCGGGTCTTATGTAATATACTCTATTTAATTTCAATTATGAATTAATCAAACGTACGTAGGAGAATATTTGGGATTAACCGGTGCTCGTTTAAATGGAGTCGAGATGCTTGCATTTGGTCTTGGAACTCACTTTATCCCATCCAAGGTACTAGCATGCATCTGTTCAGCATGTTTGACACAATTTTAATCGTGATCACACGATCATTAATCCATATGAATATGTTTAACACGAACATGAACGCAATTAGTACTCATTTTTTCATATTGTTTCTTGCAGAAAATAAAATCTATGGAGAACTCTCTTGAAAATATGGTCGCTTTGTCGGATTCGTCTAGTATAGATGCAATGTCCATGATTATTAACAACTATGCACAAGAAGTAAAGGTCAAGCCAGATAGTGCATATTCTAGGTAAAGATTACTCATTAATTACAAGTATAGCAAGTTAGCAACAATGTACATGATTTCTAATTACTCGTTAAAGTTATGCATGTTCTATATACATATAATTATGCAGGAGTACTAGTTTTAGGGTGTACTAGTTATGCATGCACATATATACCTGCATACCAGGGGCGGCTCAACTATTTCAGAGGCCTCAAGCGTAACTAAAAGTCGAGGCCTTTTACGAATCAAAATCTTATGTAATCAAATTATGTTTTTACTCAAGAGTATTGATTCTTTGACCTCAATATTTAAGTTTAACCAACAATATAAGTTATACACATATTTACTAGTTTCATTATTTTAACAACATAAAACGAATATATTAAGGCTTTTTTTAGCTATATACAACGAGGTTGTTTCAAATTGCTCCTGGAAGCCCTGAGACCCATTGATCGTCCCAACTCTATATGATTAATTGATTGGCGATTGTGAGTTGCCCTAGGTCTGGTCGTAATGTGTGTGCTTTCGAGTAATGAGTGTGTGTTATTCATTGAAAAAGTCAAAACTGTCGCCAACATAGAGATGTGCCGCCAAGTCTAAATTTAAATATCTACCAACACAATAAATCTTTACATAAAACTTTTTCGAATATCGAGGGCTCTAATATTTTGATGGCCCAAGCCCTAGCTTTACTCAGTAACCCTATCAAGCCACCTTTGCTGCATACATACATACATACATGCTTACATACATACATACATACATATATAGCTTGATACAATTATATATGACCAGGCTCGACATGATCAACAAATGCTTCTGTGGAGAAACATGTGAAGAAATACTATCCTCATTGGTAACTTCATGCACAAATTCACCTATCACTATATATATATGTTGATATATATGATACACTTCTATACAATATTCTGTAAATCATCTCAGGAACGCTTGGCTCTGCAAGTTCAGGAGAAATGGATACATGAGGCAATAACATCAATGAAAGCCGCTACTCCATTGGGCCTCAAGATTTTCTTGAAAACCGTACGTGTATTTCAAGATTTTGAACAAATTGATAAGTTCTTGATTAATTTGGAAACTTAATTATGAATGGTTGGTTTGCACGTATGATATTGATAGATCAGAGAAGGTCGGTCCAGAAGTATTGAGCAATGTCTCCAAAATGAATACGTTGGTATCTCACATCTTCTAGGAAGAACGATTAGCAATAACTTCTACGAGGTTTCCCCGGTTTTGCACAAGTTTTTGATAATCACAAGTCAATATACCACTTAAACTTAAGTTCTTAGAATGTTGTTTTTGCAGGGATCTAGAGCTATGTTGATCGATAAAGATAGGAAACCACAGGTAATATCATGATCTAACTTTATATTATGATCTAGTGGTTTTTGATCAAACTGGTTATAAGTAAATACAGTGATTGTGGATTCAAATTAAAGTCCGCATTTATGTAAGTTTGAAGATCACGTGAGACTTAAGATTACATTCCTAACCAACGTTTTCGAAACCGGATCAGTCTTTGTCTCTTTGACCTACTCACCTTATTGGTTCAATGGTCGAATAGAGCAAATCTATTTAGAAGACCGAATGACGTCATAAATTAAAAAAATTAAACAATAACAATCATATTGAGTAAATCTTACTTATAGCAAAGTTATTTGTAAAGTCTAGGGATGGTGAGAAATATAGCGAAAGTGACAATTTTTTTTATGTGTAATTGTGATATTAATAAACAATGAAACATGAGATCGAAAATATAGAGTCTAAAGTAGTAAATAGGTCATAAATGAAAACAATAAAATAATTTTGATATTGAGTCTGATCAAGCAGTCCGCTCGGTAGCTGGCAAGTTCAAGTTAAAAGTGATTCAAATGCCACAATCAAACCATTTATGTGTCCGGTGGTCAACTACTACTTTTAACATATGGTTTTATGTCTATAGTGGGTACCATGGAAACTAGAGGATGTTAGTGATGAAATGGTGGCTAGGTGTTTATCAAGTTCTTTCAACGATGATGACGATTGGTTGCCTTTACGACTTCCCTCAAGATCTAACAAAACCGATCTCCTTGCATCAAAACTCTAGAGGTTTAACTCGTACGAAAGGTTCATTTTCGATAAATTATGTTTTAAATCCCAAAATAATGTATGGATTTGTTTGCTTGTGCCTTACAATCTAAAATGTTAAGCACATTAAATTTGAACATAAATTTATATTGGAAGTGCTGGTGTAATAGAAATTACATGTTTGTTGTGATTACAACTTATTAAAAGTATAGCATGGACTCGGTTACCTTATTTCTTCAAGTATCATATATTAATTATGAGTTAAGACTTATCAGAGTAAGTGTCATTTTTGTTCTTACCTTTTAATTTGGTGTTATTTTTGTTCTTGACTTTGTAATTTGCGGTGTGATTTTGATCACTGATTATAAGTCATATTTCTCACATCCGGTGTGACAGAAGAACGAAAATGACACCAAAATATAAAACCATAGACCGTAATGACAAGAATATTTACTAAGTGATCAAAGTGACAAATATAAAATATAATCAGGGAGCAAAATGACACTTTACTAAAATTGTTATTTAAAATTTTGATTTATACATTCATACATATGCGTAACGTGTAACATGTGTACATCTGTACATTACTTTTGAACACCACTTAGAATATGATCAAGTAATATTGTAACATATATATAGGGCAATAAACTTGTGTCGCAAGAACTTTTTGGATGTCAAATCTAAGTATTTTATAAACTATATTCCTGGATCTTGGGTCATGACATTGCTATGGATGACACGTTTGACTCAACTTAATAGCTCCACGACATTAGGTGCAAGGAAACCAAAATTGTATAAACGCAAATTGTATAAACAGGTGTTGTTTGTCAAGACACGCTTTCTCGTATAGTCGACTAGTCGTGTTTGGTCAGTTTGCTTGGATAAGTTTTTAAGACGACCTAACACACATTAAATTTAAACCTTTCCATGTGACTTCATTAGAAAACTGACTATCACCGACAAATCATTACCAACGACTTAATATTTCGGCAAAGTGTCACCAACATACAAAGGGCCGTAGATGAATATGAGAAAAATTTTAAAAACAACAATAAGATTTATAATTATTCGTTGTTGATTTATCAGTGATTACCGAAATGGACCCACCAATTAATATGAAAAAATAGCATAAATTAAGATAACAATGATTTGTCATGGATTTGCTGGTGAATAAAAACGGATCCCCATCCTATAAGAAAAATTTGGAAAGAAAGTTATAAGAGTCGGATTTTAAGTGTTGTCGCAAATTGACATAAATAAAAGATAAGAGTTTGTCTCCGACTTTTAGTCGATGTCCATGGAGTAGTGATTCGTGACAAATTATTTGACGGTGGTACGCCTAAAATTGAAAAGATTAGGTTTCAAATGACATTCTGTTAGGTTTCCACTAAAAAGATGGTGATTGTTTGGCACAAATTCAAGCTTCGTATTCTCCAGTTTGATTCTTGAGGACAAGAATCTTTAAAGAGAGGAAAGTATTGTTACACTGTAATTGTAGTTTAAGCTAATAATGTCACAATGTCATAGTATTGTAGTTGAGCTGTTGACGTACTTATATTGTAATTGTTCTAATAGCCTAACTAGCGTCTTAGTTAGTACTTAATGGTTAGTGGTTCGTCGCATAATTAGACGATAAAAAGGAACTAAGAAGGCCATGAAAAATTAAACAACTCTCAGTCTGGAGCTTAAACGATGAGGGGCGGGCCCGGGGGGGCGGGGGTTATTAATATTAATGATACATAAAATATCAGTACACATAATATTTGCAAAAAACTAACACTTTTATGGAGAATAATAGGGTCTCTGGAACCCTTCTGAAAGCTTAAACGTTTAAATTGAGATGACAAAAAATATTGCTAATACATGATTAATACACATAATATTCTCAAAGTTATTTCGCCAAAATAAGCACTTGAAAGGGAAAACAGGAAGGAAGACCCATTCTCGCTCTATATATGTTATGTCCTTGTCTATCCGAGCACATGTTCTCTAGTTTAAGTGTGTAACTGTTTGAGCGCGTATGTTTTTATATATATTTGTGTTTATTGATCTAATTAAACTGTTGTGTCTATATCAACTAGTGAATTGCCGGTTGTGTTAAAATTTGTGTGTGTGTGGGGCATAATTTTTTGTTTTGTGTAAATTTTTTATAATTATGTTGTAACCACATTTGAAAATGACTGCTTTAATTGCTTAAACATGTGGAAGTAATTTCTATTGCTAGTGTATAGTATTGATTCATGATTATGATTAGAGCTACATAAATATTTTTCTAACCTGATTTTGGGTCTATCTTAAACCCAATCTCAAAAGGCTTAGCCCGGTAAGGCCTAATTCCAAAGCCCATTTAATCCTCTTAATATTGGATTTTAAAGTCTTTTCATTAATTGGTCCGGTACTGCTCCAAAACTAATTAAAGCCCAACCACCCAGCCGATGCATAGATGATACACATACACCATTGTTTTTTCTAAATGTTCAAATACAGTTTTTTATTGTTGTGATATCCATGCATTTTCGTATATATAACTTATTTAGAATCAAGTTAAAACAATCTGTTTAAAAAAAATAGAATATTTATGGAAATTCTTTTTTTGAGTTAAGAAAAAAACTCAAACTGTAATTTACAGAAGTTAAATTGTAGCTTTTAACAAAAAATATAATGGATTAAATAAAAATTAAAATCGTAAATGAAATATCAAGTTTATAAAAACCTGTCTCACTTGAGACTATAAATCTTTTTATTTAATTCACTTGCCACTCTTTTTATAAAAAGACGAAACTCACGCCACGTAAAGTGATTTTAATCTACACAGTCTGTTTACAATGAGACTTTAAACTCTTAGTTATTTTATTTTTGAATCCTCGTATACTTGGGCTTTAACATAAAACGACGTCAAAAGTAATACGTTTTTATATCTGTATATTTTTGTATATATTATTTTTTACTTTATAAAATATTTCTTTTATTAATTTATGAAAATTTGTATTAATAAAAGAGTCCTACATTTTCTAAATAATCATCTTGTTATGCCTGCTAGATATGATAATAATTGTTATTGGTTTATTTAACCACGTATTGTTAGACACAATTACTTTAATTATCCGGATATTTATATTCTTAAGTTGTCCGTTCTTTAAGGGAAAAAAAAAGTTAAAAGCGTGATAGCTTTGGTTACTTTCATCCGAAAAGATATCCTTTTCATATATTATATATAGATCCCCAAGGCATAATTCTTTTTGCATTTCATACACATTACCTTTTTTTTTTTCTTGAACAGCAAATAGCGCGGCCACCTAACCTTACTATGAAAAACATATCAGTATTCCACCCATCAAATCCCTAAAAGCGTGGCGACCCACCCCACAAATCCAGAAGGAAACCCACTTTGTGTGAAAATCACTTAGCTCAGAGTACCATTAGGAGAAATACACAGGATACCACTAGGAGAAATGTCCCTTGGTATTTCATACACATTACTTAGACCGTTAAATCTACAATTAACTTTTAATATGAATATTTAAAAATAAATCAGTTTGAGACCGAGTGCGGACGAATTTAACGTGTCATTCCCTAATTAATCTTGGCCTATAAACCTAACGCAAAACCATTTCTTTAAAGGGTTTTCAAATAAAACATGTGCCATAACTTTCTAGAAATCGATCATATTTGGGTTTTTAATATCAATTGAAACTTCAAGAACATTGGGATTCAAAACAAAGTCGATTTACCAAACTAAAAAATATTCACTATCAACACTATAAAGATGTTAGAAGTAGACTAGGTTTGTTGATTTAAGACATGAACTTGAGATCCTTTTATCCCTCCTCATGACATTCTCCAATCTCCACTTTCGATCTTTTAACTATCTCTCTCCCCATTTCTTGCAAAATGGGATGCCTCCCTTTCTTTAATAAGATTTATTAGGGTTTTAAAATGTCACCTCTGGTCACGTAAAACTCATTACTTAAACCACTAAACTCTTAGCTTGGTAAATTTTGTTTATGCCAATAAGTTGGCATTTATTTGCCGGTTTTCTATTAAGAAACCCACCAAGACATATCATTATATATATCCCAACTCCAATTAAAAATAACTTTTTTATAAATTTCAAATATTATATAAAATTAAGATGTTACAATAATTCTTAATATTATGATATATACATCTATTACGTAGAAATATAAATCAAACAGTTTATAAACTTATTAATCATATGATTAACATAAAGTTTGTGGATTCATTAGTCAATTGTAGAGTAAATAAATTCGAAGCTTCACTTCACTTTTATAATTTTCATTCACGTGTTCAATACAAAATGCTATACCGTCCTACTTATGCGTCTAATTATGTTTTATTAATATGACCGTGATACAATTACGAACTAAACATGAAAATTGTAAAAAACTTAAAACGTACTATATACCCGCCGCCAATAGTAAAATGCTAACGTTTAGACTTCAAAATCAGAATTCATGTGTGGCTGACACAGAGTCAAGAACGCATCACAATGGACTTTTGGCTATCGTTTAGTATATTCAACATAACATTGCTGTCCGGGTTAGACAAATTTATTCATATTTATTATATATATCAAAGATCTAATTTCTTAGTACCATATTAGTGGTCAAAACAAACACACGCACGATCATTTTTAATATTATGGTGTAAAGGAAGCTATCATACAACCAACCAATTATAACCATATATCAATTTAACACTAGCCAAATATATTTTTACATCCATGATGTTACATTTGTCAATTTTCTACGATGATAAATAAAAGTGGTGTTGTAACTTTATAAGTTACTGGAGAAAATTCAAATCAATATATCGGTATATTCATGTATGTACGTATTAAATAATTGAATGACACTAATTGCCTATAATAAACTACCAACTTTGGATGATTTTATTTGGATATTAATATGGAAATCTAATCTAAATTACCAAAGCTTCAGTCATACAACCTTTAATTGTTATTATTAAAAAGAAAAATAGGTTACTTTATTGATGACCTTTAATTTTGACTTTTTATCAAGTTTCATATTTTTATTTAAACGTTGATAAATACCTTTATTTAAACGTTTATAAAATTTTGCATACAATATTTTTAATGTTGTTTTTATTTTTTTATATTTTAAAATGAGTATATTTTCGCTAAATAAAAACAAATTAAAAAAAATTACATTTCCCAGTTCATTGTACCTAATATTCGTCAATGTTTCTAAAACGTGTATTATGTCTTATTTTCTATAATATTATGTCTTATGTCTATCCAACTAATATTATTAATTACTATATATTAAGGTTTATGTATCTAGAACTAATATTTTGTATGACTTTTAGATCTTTGTCACGTATCATCAGTTTGTTAACACCCTCTTATTTTCCACATGTGGGTTATTCATGAGGTTGTTGATTGGGTTTTCTTGGGTCGGATTATTCATTATACTTATTTTCTACATGCGGGTTATTCATGAGGTTGTTGATTGGGTTTTCTTGGGTCGGATTATTCGTTATACTTACTAGTTACTACCCCCTTCAAATAACTTTATTTTTCTTTTTATCCTGGTTACACTAAAACCCCTTCTTTCTTAACGTTTTCTTAAAGGTCATAACAAATATATACAATTTTGTTCTTTTTTTATATTGAATTAACCGCTTAAATTTCAAAAGTAACAACAAAATACTTTAATTTGAAAATTATCGTACATGATCAAAACCGTATCCGCAGCTTTCCAAATTACAAAAGCAACAAATTTTAGTATGAAAATATTTGTTCTTTCAGGGGATCGGAATCATCTTGCCAGGCTCATGTAGTCATGTTTCCTCACCTAGGGCTCTAAACGAACCGAACGAACACGAACGAGCATTGTTCATGTTCGTTCGTTAAGCATTTAACTTGTTCACGAACGGTTCACGAACGCTTACCGAACGGAAATTTTTGTTCGTGTTTGTTCATTAAGGATTATATGTGTTCACGAACGGTTCACGAACACAAACGAACGAACGATATATTTGTTCATGTAAAGTTAAACATTTTATTATATTAAATAAATATAAGGTTAATCATTTTATATAAAAC
>WOUH02000006.1:1186019-1200228 GCA_009936405.2 Stevia rebaudiana | reverse complement strand
TATCCGAGGTTTTGTGCCGGCGATTTGTAAGAATCAAGGGCTTTCCTCGCTAAAAATCCTTGTGTTATCCTTGTCATTTTCTATTTACTGTTAACATATCCTTAAGGATACTTAAGGATATTGAGATATAAGCGCTTGTTTTTAAGGATAAAACAACTAATTCAACTATTCGACGCACTTAACATTTTGACAAACACTTTATCCTCACTTAACTAATTTGGAATATCTAAAATTGACACTTGTTAATTTTTGACCAAAACAGTACCCTTCTGATTAAAAAAGTTTGTTGAAATGTTTGGTTTCAAGGTGGGCTTTGGCCTTTGGGTAATAAAAGTACACAACAAATGATTGGGTTACATAGCAAATGTTTGATATGAAGCCCAAAGCCTAATGCAGGTATAGAAGCCCAAAATGTCTTTTTTTCTCTCTTTACGTTTGATGCTATGTCCAAACTACCATCTTTGATGAGCCCTAAAATATAGGGTGAATCACAATCATTTTATTATTATTATTATTATTATTTTGAAAGAATAGAAAGTAACGGTTGAAGTAAAGTTGCAACCTCACAAATAGAATGCGGTGTATTAAGTTGTGAAATAACATACGTTGACATGTATTTCCACGCTTACAAGTTTACGACTAACTATAGTAACTAAATTAATTAACGTGTTTAATGCTATCTTTATGTGTCATGCTGAGCAAAAAAAGACGTAAAGCTTGGAGTGAAATTGATAAAACGATAAGAGTAAAAATCTTGGTGGTAAACATGTTGGTTTCCCATTGTGTATAGACGGCTAATAACACAAGATTTGGTGGAAGATAAGTAGTACCCAGATTGTCACACTAGAATGGTGACGAATACAAGACTTTTTGGTAAGGTAGCAAAATACGAGTTGATTAAATAATGGGTCGCGATGACACAAAACTATCAAGCCTTTTAATAAAGATTTACATAAACAAAATAAATAAACATAGAATAAATGTAACAAGCAACCAACTAATGTTGACCCTAATAAAGAGCTAAAATTCCATTAAACTTTGACTTTACCAACTATCACTACTCGCATCCATACATATTAGACATTCAAACTACTCGCATTGCTATCGTGACATAACACCTTGCTTGCTATCACAGTTTGATAATTCTTAGTTCGACTCAAGTCCTCGCTCTGATAACCCTGGTATTCTTAATCTTTTATGGTGAAAATCAGACCCAAAATAAAACACACAAGGATGATAATAATTTCACTAAAGATCGTCTCTTTATTTTGTATATATAAACTCAACAGACACTCTATATTAAATACATTAATCTCTTTTTATTTATATTATAAAACGTTGCAAACCAAAATTTCTAATGCTACTTTGATAACACAATCTTCGATTACACATTGGTTCTCCAAAACATTCTCAAATCTGAAGAGGGTTCTGTGTCAAATGTCTCACTAAACTCGGTTTTCTGATAAAATTGGATTTCGAGGTCAGAATCCCCAATCGGTTTTTAATATTTTCAACTGGAGGGAAATCAAGTTTTGGAATTGTGTTATTGTCTTCATTCCTGTCGATTATGATCATCTTACGTGTATTCAAAATCAATTATTAGTTGATTACATTGATCATGCCATGTTCATGTCATATTCTTCAGGAACTCAAATTAGGTCATATCAATTGGTCAATCCAATAATGTAGAACACAATGGTTTCTATTTTCATTGATTCTTTGGGGGTTTATGTGTGTATAAACTCACCATGAGGTATATCATGACTTCTTTTATTCAATCATAGTTCAAACTGTACAAATTAGGTACTGCATTTTATTAAATTTTTATTGTTTAGTTTTAGATTGTTTCGCTCTTGTATCAATCTGAGTTGATATTAATCTCGGAAATTATCGTGGTCAGGTTAGGATGAATCTATTGATCATATTTACAAAGATTTATAAACATATATAGATAACTGTTGTTTAGTAATAATTATATGAAATGTCATACGTATCTTATTTAAAAGGTATAGTTTTAGAAATCTTGATGAATGATGAGACATTTTTATAGTTTATCATTAATGGGATTGATTAATCTTGAAACTTTGTTCATGAACACATCACTTTATAAAATAGTTAATAAACAGCATAGCTTTTGTTGTCCAATTGACATTATATTGCAAATACTGCATACTCAACTCTTGTTACGTATTATTTCAAAAAGTAGTAAATCAATAACTTATTATCAAGAAACAAACATTATACACAAACATTTTGATTACATCTTACGAAAGGCGGTGTCCCAAGTCCAAAAAAATAAACTTGTGATGGATCAAACAGTAAATAATAAAATTATTACATTTTACACAAACAATATGTCTATAATTACACAATAAAGATAAAATATAGGATAGATCGATCAACGAACCCAACAATTTCGTTTAGTTTTTATGATACGGGAGTGAATACTTAGTGAACGGGGTCAAAATAGATAGCATATGATTAATAGTCGATGTCCATATCTTGTAACATTGATCATCATTCATCATATCTAGTTTAATCATCCCTCGAGTAGTTGTTAAAACAATAAGAAAACAAGTTTCACTATCATTTTCAGGGTTCTTGTAGAGCTCCACATGCTGATCTAACACAACACCTGTTAATTAAAACAGACAAAACATTAGATTAGTAACATGTAATTAGAAAAGGTTGTTTATAATGGTAACGAGCCCACATGTTAGACTTTATAAAGTAGATATATAACACGTTATATAAACATTTAAAAGTACTCACTAGGTAATTAATGTATTCTACTTTGGACGATTTTTTCTGTACCGCGTGGTAAATAAAATTTATGTAACAAATTAAAATATTTCTTACTTTCTTTCTTGCTAGCGAGTGCATTCAATAGATGAGGTTTCCTTGTTCGCAGAATAACCTGTATGGTTAACAATATTCTAGAAGTTAGTTAAACACTTTAGGTGTTACAGTTAATGTATATATGTGTTTAAGGGACAAAAGTAAAATTACACTAATTTTAACGTTATTTTACTTATTTTTGTGAAAATAACGTTAAAAGATACGATAGACGGTTAATTAAGTATCATGAGCCAGAGGTCTTATTGGAAGCAGTCTCTCTGTTCCTACATGGTAGAGGTAAGGCTGTCTATATCTTACCCTCCTCAGATGTTACTTTTAAAGGGGATATACTGTGAGTAAGATGATGATGATGATGATGTTGGAAAAAAAAAGCTGAGAGATTTACAGAAATACGTAACCGTTCACTATTAACTAATTTAATGAAAAGTTCATACGAAAAGGGTGTTTTGTTTTGAAATGCACCTTAGCGTCATGATTCAAGACTATAGAAATTGATCTCATCATGCATCTTCCTGTTAAAAAAATGGAGGTAATTTGTACACAAATCATGATCAAGAATCACTATGCCTATAAAAAATTTAATTAATAGAAAAAGATATATAAAGACAGAAGTATGGTTTACCATCGGATGCCTTGATTTTGAGGTCAATCCCTCTTTTAAGAATTAATCTGCACCGTTCAAAATCAAACTCATGATCAGTATTTTCTTCTATGGGTAGTACTGGAGCGTTCGCGTTTAACATATTCTTGCATCCGGTTCTTGTTTTGAGCGTTGAAGCTCCGCGTAATGCTGAAAAATATCAAAACATAAATTAACTACAAGTATACTATGGTAATGATGATGATTTAGACTCCTAATAGTGAATAGAATTGATTTGAAGAATCATCTATTTGGTTTCTATAGGATTGTATCTTCTTTAAGTTAGATTACCTAACAATGAATTATCATTAGTTCTTTCAATCTTTCTTATCTATACTTTATAAATAAGTAACTGATTGTTCACGTGTCATAATTTTGTGAGTCAAAGAATTGTTTTCCCACTTATCTCATTTCACCTCTTTAAATTCTATTAAATACCTCATGTAATAATTTATATTTTCTTTATAGGTTATATATTTTCACACCATCTCCTTTCTAAACTCATACCAGGTCAAACTTGTCATTTCAAATTTTTGAAAAGTCAAACGGCCACTTGACTACCTCGTGTGAGCTTATAATGTAAATTTCGGTGGTGTGGGAAAAAACCAATATTTTAAAAACTGGACCGGATTGCAAACAAGACTTATTGGTTCATTAGTCCGACCGAATTTAAGAGCCGGATTATTGTAAAAATTATTTTAAAGATTAAATATAAAAAATATTGAAAAAATAAAAAATATATATATAAAAACCGGTCTGGCCAGCCGGTTACCTGGTCTGACTGATTTAACCACCGGTCCAACCGTCCTGGCCAATTGAACCGTTTTAAGCACATAACCGGACCGACTGGGTGCCCGGTTCCCGGTCCGACCAGGCGATCCGGTCCGGTTTTTTAAACACTGGAAAAACACCTTTTCTTTATTAAACCCTCACTTTTTTTTTGTTTCACACCTTCACTATTTATAATTTCTTTTTAAACTCTCAGTTTTTCTTATTTCTCATTTTCACTACTTAATATTTTTAATAACCAATCTATATAATACACGAGTTTCTAACCTAGTGATCGATATAATATGTATTATATAATAATGATACTTGACTTATAATACACATGAAATGGATGTTATAAATTACATGTTGAAGCTGCAGCAGTGAGAGTTAAAATATCACTTGTGGTTGTTGCACTCATAGCGGAGCTCATTGCAGCGCGTATTTGCTGTTTTTTTGCACCCATTGCCTCCGCGTTTTTCGCACATTGAGCTGCCACCAAGGTGGCTGCAGCCGCCACTGCTGCATCTTTTGTGGTGGCGGGTGAACTTGAGCCACCATGGTTTGCATTCTCAGCAGCAATGGCTGCCAAAACAGCAGCAACACCAGCCACTGAGATTGCTGCATGAACTTCTGCTTTTTGCAACCTCTCATTTTCTTTTCTCTTTCGTTTAATCTCTTTCAACCATTTCTTGATTGAGAGATGAGAAGATTTAAATGGAATCATATGCCATGATTGCTGCAGAAATTGTGAGATATATTGTTAAATACATCGAATTGATTCGTTTGATGTTATGTTTAATAAATTGATTTGAATATTTACCCATTTCTTTTTGAAGCAACTACTATAATTCACTTCAGGATGCATTGCTTGTTGCATCCATATCCATGACTGAAATAAGACCAATAAAATATATTTTGAGTGTACATATTTTTGGTTGTTTCAGCTCGACTAAACAAACAAACAAGCAAACATAACCAGTAAAGATATTAATTACTCATCAGTCGGGTCCGGAAAGGGTGATATATGATTTTACATTATTAGTTCATTGATCAAATTTTATAAAAAAGAAGTGGTTTAATTACCTTCACATTATTAGTCTTCCATGGGGGTAAGGACTTTGTTGTATCATCCATCTTCATGCTCTCCAATTTCTGAAATTTATTTCCAAAATATCACTTGCATCATTATATAAAAAATAGTTGAACGTGTTAAAGTGAGTGGCTACCTTGAAATTAGGGGACATTGACCCATCATCAAAACGGTTAAGTGAGTTATCATGGAGAATAAGAGCTTGGTTTTGAAACTCGGGTTGCAAAGCTTCTTTAACTGCAAAATCACACCATGCGCGCGACAAAAGATCCATAGTCTCAGGATGAGCTTCTGAAAGTGTTGGCAAATTATCATAATCCATTTGGGTTTAGAGGGTTTACTATACTTTTAGTAAGTTGATTACAATAACTAGATATATGAGGTGTACCAATCTTCTAATAAATGATGTATGTATATATACACAAATAATAACATGCTTAATCAAGAATCTCCATTGCCAAACACATGGTCCATACCCCATATGGAGGAGTAATTAGCATATAGCTTT
Source organism: Stevia rebaudiana (assembly GCA_009936405.2). Lineage (NCBI taxonomy): Eukaryota > Viridiplantae > Streptophyta > Magnoliopsida > Asterales > Asteraceae > Stevia > Stevia rebaudiana. The sequence continues at coordinate 1,194,360 of WOUH02000006.1, read as the reverse complement.
ATGCATATATTTTATAAAAACTTGGTATTACTGAATAACAACATTTGTGCCTTTTTCTTAATCATTGTTATCACTTGCCATATATTCTAAATTAAAAGCTAATAAATATTTCAAGAAAGCGAAACAAAAAGTTTTTGACCCTCGGATCATATTTAACCTATGATGGGAACTATCTTCCGCTCCATAATTATGATTATCTACTTCTCATCCGCTCCTAATTGTAATTTGGTTGGATTTGGATGGTTACTACTTACTAGATCATGTATTATCTTAGGTAAATTAGTGATAAAACAAGGAGATCTTTTTCATTTATCTTGTAAAGTGAGGATAATTTTAGAACATAAACAAAACTTGCTGTGGGGTTTTTGGATAAGTGGCTTGATGCATAAATGAATGGGCTATGTACAAGAAAGGTTGATAGGAGACATATTGAGGGTATACACATGCTAACCACTATGGAAGCACATATAGATATACTTAGATACAATCCCACCACAAAGTAAAGCTATAGGTGGCTTCTCCTTTTCTAACTTTGAACTCATACCATTTGTTCTTGATAAAAAGAAGAACAATTTTTGGATTATAATAACATCTAAAGATGGATTGATTCATTGTGACACCTTGGCAAGTAATTGATTTCAATTATATATGGAATATATGTGATGAAGCGTGCTAGAGGAGTTGCTAGAGGGTGCCGACACAAAAGATAGGTGGTTGATAGTTGAAGTTATGCTTATGATTAGAATAAAATGTAATAATTAACATGTAATTATACTCATGTCCCATGGATAGATAAACTTTAATAAAATGATTTTATTCTTGTTACTTTATGCTAAGCTTTTCTTTTTGAGTTGAGTAATTAACCCTTTTTCTTTCTTGATCTCATCTTCTTTTGGTTGAAGGGGTTAATCATTGAAATCATGCGACTAATTGCTTTTGTGAAAGGAATGCATGTGCAAAGGGGTCAGAAGGTCATACTTAAGAATACAAGTCAAGAACACTTACAATCAAACAAAATTTAGAGATTGTTAAATCTTTGCACAAAACTAAAGATCTATACACTTGGATCAAGAAATATTCAAACAACCGAACACTTTGACTTAACTTTTATACAAACTAACGAAAATCTTATATGATTAGCTCATACATAAAGTGATCAATAAAGATTACTTAATAGAAATCAATAAACTTGAACAGCCTCCCAGTTATTAAAATTTGTCATGGTCGATTTTAAAAAGTATGATGTAGCCCTTACGGCCGTCTTAATTTTACAACAAACAATTCTAACGGCCTTTTAGTTGCAATTATTTTTACTTGTTTTACACCCCCTTGTACTTTTCATCTTAAATCATTCTAACCTTTAAATTTTAAGATCGATACAAAACTCAACTTTTTGTGTTATTCTTTTTTTATTATTACTAACGAGTTGACTAAGTCAATTTTAGATTTTTATTAAACTTTAGGAAAACATTTATGCGACTATTTAAAAAACTGAAGAAAAAAAATTCATTTTTTTTAATTTCCGTAAAGTTTCGTAAAAGCGGTTTTCTTTAAACTTTTTCTAAATCATTTTATTTAGTCAAATCATTTTTTAACTAAATTTTTTTTACCACTTTGAAAAGAAAATTCTACTATTTAAGAAGATAACGTTTTGTTCAAACTATTAAAGAAGTAACCATTTTTTTTTTCTAATAACATTTTTTCGCTTTGGAAACCCATTTTCAAAAAATTTAAGTTTTATCTTTAAAAAACATTTCAAACTTAGAAACACTTCGAAACCTTTTCAAAAACAAGATCTAAACTTAAAGAAAACCTTAAAAAGAATTTTTGGTCGAACATGAATACCTTTTTTATAAAAAGTGTACTTTAAAAAGATTAAAAAACAAATTTAATTAATAAAAACATAATTATTTAAGTTTACATAAATGTTCTTTGATTTTATATAACATACATTTTAAATTTCCTTTATAAATTGCTTCTTTTTTTTAACTAAAAATTTGTTTGAAAAACTTAAGGGTTAAAATATGACAAGTTTTAATTTAAATATTAGGGGAGGGGTATGAATAGCCTCACCCTTATATTATCCAACGCCGTTATTAACGCAAGTAATAACCGCCGCTTAACGTCTGTAAACTCACACACTGCCGTCAACCCTTATCTTTATCATTATCTGTCGGTTATAACAGGGATTCCCAAACGAAGTTCATCAATTTCCTCGATTTCCCTGTTGAATTTCATCTGATCTTCAACTTAAGGTATTTTTTTTATTCTATTTACTGTTTAAATCTCTACGATTTTCATATTGTTTATTAATGACAATCCCTGTTTATTTGAATCTTATTCGTTTTGTTGTGTAATGGTTTTTATTCCTGTTTGCATTCCAAGAATTCCTTTGTTCCATCTACTATAATCCTGTTTATACTATTTTGCTCTTGAATTCATACTATGTCAACTAATATAATTATAATATTCTTGAAATTTTATGTATTCCTCCAAAGATTTTGCCCTAAATCAGTATGATTTTATTATAAGATTTGATTATATTAACTAACCTAAGGATTTTGCCCTAAATCAGTATGATTTTATTATAAGATTTGATTATAATAACTGTCTTAAGTAACCTAAATGCAGTGCCATTACTTTGTTTGGGTTTTAAGAACTTATATAAGAGATGTTGTGTTAGTTTTTTTACTTTGGTTATCAATTGGGTTTTAAGAACTTATATCAGATATCTTATGTGTTTAAAACACATTTGATATCTGTTTGATTATGTTCTGTTATAAAATCAAATTAGGTAGCAAATCAAATGTATAAACAAGCATGTTTAAAAAAGTGAATCCATATATAACACATACATTCCATAATGTGAGTATTAGTATAACCTGCTTCTTGCTAAAAAAAATACAAACTCTGTTTACCACAATGAGAAAAGCTATTCATTTAAATTATATAAAGGTTAGCCATTAAGGGAAGATATACAAAACACCAAACACTTAACGGGTCAAAACTATGTTTATTCTTCTGTTTACTAATCATATCTGCTATCTTGCATTATGTTTTTATTGGCTGTCTACAATTTATGTGTGTCAACCTTAATTAGTACTACCCGTAGGTTTTTATTTTTTATTTTCCTTCTATTGTATTATATATATTTGCCAATGGTTATCATCTGCAATATTGTATGAAATTACGACGGGTCTTTGTAAAATATATAAAAAACACATATTTTTAATCACAAGCAAAAAAAAATACAACTACATCGTTCCATCACGTGGGTCCGGTTCAAAGATTTCAAACCTTTAGACCTGTTAGCAGGTACAACTCATTATAAAAAAAACACATATAAAAGAAAAATAAAATTCAATAAAGTCAACTTTTGCATCTCATTTGTATCTTTTAAATTGCCAATTTACCAGTTATTCAAAGAAACTATCCTTAATCCCATAGGGTTATAACTTATAAAAAAAAAAGACAAAAAGACTAAGAATAATAATTATATCTATGATTCTTTTTTTAAAGCCAAACATAAGCATAGGATATATAGCAAGTCAAATAGGCAGCCTCCTTTAAAGAAAATTTTTTTTTTTTTCATCAATGTGGTTTTATAAAGATACCTGTTAGTATAACATCGCCTTCTAGAAGGGTCATAATGCTACTAATATGACTGATATAATATGGAATCTTGAAAATCAAATCCTCTGTAATCCTTTTTGGCTTTTTGCCGAAGAAATGTTAATGTGGATATGACAAAAGTAAAAAAAAAATAAAATTTCACTATCAAGAAATATAAGCTTCTACAAGTTAATAAAAAATTGATTTAAAAAAACCCAAGCTTGACATCAGAATAGTAAAAAATGGATTATTCTAAGTTATGAGGATCTGGTACCTTTGATAAGGACAGCTGCAACAGAATGACAGATTAATTTTTTATCAACCAACATAACAGAATCCTAAAAAACATAATGTATAAAAGTTTTAAATTCTTACAATGGAGCTGTTTTAAATTTTTATCAATATAACATAACTATTGTGTAAATTATTCGTAAAATTGATTCAATTATCGTTGTATGTTCACAAACCATGCTAACTTTCACTTGATTTAAGAAAATGGTTCAGGTTTTGAACTAATGAAAGTGATGATATATTTGATATTTTTCATAGGGTTAGCTAAATAAAAAGTAGGTGAAGAGTTTAATATATTCACATATTTAAGGGATTTTATCATTTGATCACCAGTGTGGTTGGCTTCTATTATAATCATATTATAATGATCTTAAACAATTCACAGTTAATCATTAATTTATCTTGAATGACAAAACTAATATAATAAGCTAATTTCATGCTAATGGTACTTTAGATTATAAAAAATGTTCAAAGTATAACAAATCCAGTTCAGTAGAAACAATAGAAGTTCCTGAGAGCATTTTTTAAAAACAGTAATATTGCAATAATTGTGCTCTCATCATTCTCAAGATAATTTTTATGATATTTTAGCTATTGCCATCTAATATATGGAGTGATTGAATTTAGGTAACAATATATATATAGGTTCCATCTATTACTCTAAAATGAAATGATAAAAATATAACAAACAATGTCAAGCGTTGTAGCAAAAAAAGCGGTACACTTGGTTACTGATTGTTTAAGTTTTAAGTTTTAACCCAATGACATACTTTTTGTCCAGAAATTAATCTTTTAAAATAAGTTTGGTTGTAAAATTATTTTTTTTGTAATAAATAATTCTTTGAATTACCCTATTTGAATACAATAATCAAGTTTATGCATTAATTTTGAATAATTTGTGGGTTTTGCCTTTTTTACTTCCTCGTAATCACATTTTAACTGAATCTTAACCTTTAGAATTTTGGTTAGCATAGAAATTAGATGAATCGGATAAATATTCCAATGGTTGGTTGGTATAGACCATTAGCTTTATGAAAACTGATTATCTATGTAGACTTAAAGAGTTGGTCAATATTGCAAGTACTGAATGACAACTTATTATATAATCATCATATTAGAATTCTATGTGTGTGAAATTTTGTTTTCAAATTCATCATCTTTATTCAACTTGAATTTTATATATAAGAATCGTTCTCCTGACATGTTTTGGGAACCCATAACCTAAAGCAAGTAGAAGTTTGCATTTAATAGTCTCCTGAGAACCATAATCTAACTCGTTCCACCGTCCTACAGTTAAACCAGCCTCTAACAAATGTGCAATGCGATCATATTTACAGATTTACTTAGCAGAGGTACCAATAAAATTTCTTCAGCATGTGTGTAATGATTGTGCATAGTTGTAGAATTGCACATTTTGAGCTTGATTAGTTTGATTTTTTTTTTCCATTTGTATATGACTTGGCATTACATAGGAAATAACTACTTTGTAATCTATTATTTAGAACGTGGTATTTTCATACAATGATAAAAAGTAAAGTTACTATGTTATCTCCTGCAGGTTAGCCATCTCAACTGCAGGACCTATAGATTCTCCGCCGCAACGCGCGTGGTGGTAAATTCTAGTTCTTATAATCAAGATAATACGGTATGGTGAGCTAGCATATGGATGTTCAATTGTTCACCCTCACGATTAATTCTTTTTCCCATGCATGATAAGCATGTGTGTATGTATAACAGTATAACATAAACGACAACGCGAACATCATCCTATCCCTTTAATTTCCGACCAAAACATCCACAACCGATCTCCTTCCCCACGGCGGCGCGTGTATGGCCAACCACCGTTCCAACCTCCATTCCTGGCTAGTAGACCACCCAACAATCACCAATTTCGAGTGGAAACCCAACCACACATGGGGCGCGTCGCCCCTCTTCCTCTCCACCACCATCCTCACCTACCTCCTCCTCATCTTCACCCTCCGCCGCCTCACTCCGGCCACCGTCAACCCCACCGTCCTTCGCCTCATATCCGCCGTACACAACCTAATCCTCCTCATCCTCTCCCTCATCATGGCCGTCGGATGCTCCCTCTCCACCCTCTCCCAAATGCCCAATCACCGTTGGATCTACTGCTTCCCTCCCAATCAAACCCCGTCACGTGGCCCTGTCTTCTTCTGGGCTCAGATCTTTTACTTGTCAAAAATCCTTGAATTCATCGACACTCTGCTCATCATCCTCAGCGGCAGCAATCGACGGCTGTCGTTCCTCCACGTGTACCACCACTCGGTGGTGGTTGTCATGTGCTATTTATGGCTCTCTACATCGCAGTCTCTGCTCCCCGTGGCGCTTGTTACCAATGCCTCTGTTCATGTGCTAATGTACGCCTACTATTTGTTGGCGGCGTTAGGGTGGCGTCCGTGGTGGAAGATTTTGGTCACCAACTGTCAGATTATCCAGTTCGTGTTTAGCTTCGTGGTGTCGGGTGTGATGCTGTATTACCATTTTACCGGGTCGGGTTGCTCCGGTTTCTTAGGTTGGTGTTTCAATGCCGTTTTCAACGGGTCTCTTTTGGCCCTTTTTATTAATTTTCATTTCAAGAATTACGCTAAGAAGAACAAAGCGAAAAAATTGTAATCGTATCTTAAAAAAAGAGTTATACAAAACAATGTACCTCTGCTAATGCGATGCAACTTACCCGGGTTATTAATAAAATTTCTATGATTTGTTCTAATTTACGCTTTTGATCTTCAAAGTATTGTTTCACATATGTTAAATGGGTATTGTTTCCGGGGTTGGTTAAAAATCGTATTGCACATTGGTTTTAAAATTTTGTTGGTACCACATCACCTACCTTACAAAATAAATATTCATTAGAAAGAAATTGTATAACATGAACAATGTCTTTGCCAACTAAAGTCGGTGAGAATGTATTGTTTATGTTGATAAATCATGTTAAACTTTATATTATTGACCGAGAAAGAAATGAATCTTGCAACTACACAAACACAAACATATATATTAAATATACGGATCGATTTGTTTGGTAAAGAGTGAGAGTTTTGAAACTTTGTGATAAATTTTCTATATGTGCGTACCCTGAAATAAGACAAATATCCAACTTTTAACCATGAGTATATTATACAAAGAACCATGATATTAGATAATGCGCTTAGGTTTCTGTTAACTGAAATGTTTCAGTAACAATCGGTGGATTTAATGTAACAGTTGTTGTTGCTGGTGTTGATTCCAATTATAGGTTTCCTAACACACATTAAAAATAGGCAATAACACATATATGAGTAATTGTTAAATTCATATGTATACTATTTCTATTAATGTTTATATTTCACTGTTCCATTATGTTACAATTGTAGATGTGATAGCCTTTGAGCCGGGGGTCTCTTTGGAGTAGCCTCTTTATCCATCTGAGATAAAGATAATATGTGTATCTGCCCCACCCCCCAGACCCTACTATATAGTGGGATTTTACTGGGTAGGTTTGTTTGTTTGTGTTTGTAGATGGATAGCCATCACTTTGCCATTAGTCTCTTCTTACTGAAAGATTTTTTTATTCCATAGCGTTATTTGAATCTGATACTAAGTTTGAAACTTAATAAATGTTAAAAAAAGGACCTAATATAAAAACTTACTATTCATCTTGGATTGTTATCTTTACTATCTCTTGTCCCGTTTTGACTTTCTATGGCATTATCTTTTCAATACGTCCAACATAATCCGTTGATATTTACAAATATTTAAGATATATTATAATAATTAGATATAAATAGTTTTTACCTGTAAGAACTTTATGGTTTTTATTACTCATTTCCAAGTCCTTGAAAAGTTACAGTAAAAAGTAGGAATGTTATGCATAATGGCTATAATTTGAGGATTGAACAAAATAATCAAACTAATTCTCACACTTTATTTTGTATGTAAAATTTAGGATTTGTTATCATAATTAATAAGAGATCTTTCAAGATATTAAAGTGTTTGTCTATATTTAATTAATCTATGTAAAAAGAATCTGTAGAGGATGAACAACATGGTTCTTTTTGCTGTCATGATGGTGATCCATGAGTAAGACTATTATCCATGTAATTGTAAAATGCTTATGTATTTATTTTAATGCCAGAAGGAGAACAAAATTTCAATATTAAAACATTTAACACTTACTTAAAACTATATAAAGAGTCTCAATAAGAGTTTGTAGATGTCAACACCATTTTTTTACTGATTACAACATCAGATAATGATAAGTTGTATTATTAACATGTGACTAATAATGTATTGCAGGCTAAAATAAAATTATCTGTATGAATCAATCATAACATATATTTATATTCATTAAACAAAATCTTGACGAAAAGGGCCTCACCTTCGCTATCGGACGATGATGAAGATGATGATGTTGAGAACATTTTGTGAAAAAATGATA
>WOUH02000006.1:1163627-1175971 GCA_009936405.2 Stevia rebaudiana | reverse complement strand
AATTGAAACAACTAATAACTTTCAATAATTCCTGAATATAAAAAGTGATTCCAGACATTGTTTTGAATTCAAATGAATGCGGGTTTGAAGCATCAAACCTCTCTAAAACCTTCATGCTCTACGTTTCCCTCCTCCAAACCATAATGATGATGATGACATACCATCAACGTTTACTTGTGTTTGATCTTCCATTGTCACTAACCTCAGCAGTCAACCTAGTCAACATATAATTTTAAATTTTTAATATGTTTCAGATCATGATGATGAAGATTAATCATAAGGGTATATATGACAATAGTTAATAGTATGTTTATGTGTCATATGTAAATATGTAATGTGTTTAGAACACATGGGTAGAATATGCAAATATGTAAATTAGGTTACGGTTTGTAAAGGGTTGCCGGCAAATGTAAAAGTCTCGTCGTTTAGTAAACACCGATTGGTGGTGTATATATAGGATGTAAGACTCATTTGTTATTGTAATCGTATCCTCTGTTCTATCAATTTCAGTTTACTACTCAAGATTATTATTGAGTTTCTTTGTATTCAATTCATCATCATATATATTCGATTCTGATCGACCAACAGATGAGGCAAAGTCGTCTGTAGATTCAAAAAATCCACAATCATGTAAACCGAGCTCTAAAGAAATTAACATCACATCAACGTAAGATGCTACGTGTTTAGCACAATTAACAACTAAATCAGAAAAAATGACAGCGTAAAAACTTAGGTTTACCTCGTCGCCGGTTTTGCACCGATGGTTAGACGGAGAGGATCGTGAGAGTTTTGAGGGAGCATTACGAAAACTTAGGTTATGTTAGATTAATTATAAACCCTCAGTATTACTTGTTAGACACTCCACCCGGCCATGTAAAAACTACATTAAAACTTATGTTTTTTTGTTATTATTAAAAGAGTAAATTACAAGTTTCGTCCTTTATGTTTATACATTATTTCATTTTTTATCCTTTATCTTTATTTTTTTCAGAATTTATCATTTATGTTTAATTCTCATTACATATCACGTCCTTTGGCCGTAACCCAGTTAACTTTAACAGGTTAGAATGTTAAATAAATATATAATTGAGTAATTAGTCCTTCTACCATTTATGCTTCCGTCCTTTTAAGTGAGTTTTCTTTTATAATTGTAATAAATAATAACAAACTTATTTTAGGTCCAGGCTCATGATAGGAGGTTGTAGAATCAGATTTCTTGTGAGTATACTTTTATACTTTATTAATTAAAAAAAATTGGTGTTGTAACTCAAAACAAAAGTTCAATGTTATAGAATCCAACAAAAAAAACATGCAAATGGACGGTTCTTGATCTTAAATAAAAAAAAAATCGATGCTTGATTGCAAGCAATCATGATCGATAGATGTTATTTGTATTGGTTCAGGTCCCTTTCCGACACACAAACACACTAGCGACACACAATAATAATCACGTATAGAAAGAAATATATTTACTAAACATTGTTGCACACTTTAATTAACCTGATACTAGGCATTAAATAGCCAATAACATTACACGTGAAAATATGAATCCAAACAAACTTATCATCCTAAAAAACCTCCGAATACATGAAGGACGTGGACTAAATCAGAAACTAAAAGACATGTTAAACGACTTATTATTTTGATTATTTTGATGACTCAGTGACCCAATTTGTTTCAATTCAAAAAGGTATGAATTAGACTCCATGAACCATTACCCGCAACCCACGATTCAGCGAATTAACCCGCGAACAACCATTTAACCCAATTAACCCAACAGTATGTTGATGTTGATCATAAGTTCGATGCTGTAATTATCACGAAAATAGTTAAGTGGGATTTTGAAGTAGTCGATGATCGACTGATGAGGGAATACGTGATGAATGAGATAATAGAGTTTTAGAAGTTTCATGAAATAGATTAAAATTACCCTCTTATTTCTTTCACTTAACATTTTAATCCTTTAAAGTTAACTGGGTTAGTGTCAAAGGACGTGAAGTGTAATGAAAATTAAACATAAAAGATGTATTCTGAAAAAAGTAAAGATAAAGGACAAAAACTGAAATAATGGGTAAATATAAAGGACAAAAACTATAATTTACTCTTATTAAAACTTACATTTTTTCTATACGAATGAAAGTTGAGGCACTATTTCAGCATTTCTATTTCATAAAGAGAAAATCATCAAAAAAACATTTATCTAGTTTCTTTTTTTTTTTTTTTCTAAAATAGACGTGTTTTTTTAACTTCTAACTTTAGTCGATTAACATCCAATAGAAAACGAACACGTACCCCCTTAAGGGTATAGATGGCTAACCTTAGCCGGTATCTTTTGAGTGATAAGTTTATCACTTTAACCCACACTGTGCACTTATCACCAATAATATAGTGACACGTGTCTACATACCGGCTAAGGTTATATCCTCATCTTTTTTTGAGTGATAAGTATCTATCATCTTTTTTTGAGTGATTAGTATCCCTCAGCTTAAGGTAATGTTTGATATCGTAATAATTGCCATGTTTTTATTTTAAATTCTTTTATTCTCTTTATAGCACATTTTAACATGTGTTTAACCAAATAAATAACAACAATCATTCTTTCTACAAAACATGTTTTGAAATATAAGTCTTGCCCATAGTCTTTTGCTTTGGGTTTTATTGATTTCAAAGTAAATAACTACATTAAGGGGCTGTTTGATTTGGCTGACCCAGTATGAGCTGACTGAGTTAGAAGCTGACCTAGTTAGAAGTTCTGACTGATTCTGCATCTGACTGAAACTTGGCTGTTTGATTCTGTATCTGACTGACTCTACTGAATGATAAAAATAACCATATTATTTAATGTTTAACTAATGAACACGTTAAAAATCATGTGCACTTAAACTATACCGGAATCGAACCAAATTTTTATATATGGAAAACAAGTCCGAGCCACTAAACATAAAACAAACAAAACTTCAAACTGAATTATATACGGACTTTTACTAAGCCGTGAATATTAAAAATACTTGAGCAATGACTATGGGCATTTAAAAATATAATTACAAACTTGAGTGATCAAAAGGGAATGTTTTAATTAAATCACAAAGCCCTAAAAGGCATCTTCTTCTTCGAGCAGCATAAATCCCAGCCGTCTTCTTCTTCATCTCTGCCGGCGAGATCGGTTTTTTTTGCTCCCGATTGTAGCCGCCTAGTCCCGCCCGTCGCAGCCCTCTCCATCGACACAGCCCACTCTCCCGATCGGACACCCACAGCAGCCTCATTCCATCCTCCTCGTTTCGAACCCACGCCAAAAGACGGTCAGCACCAGTCAACAATGGCCAAAAGACGGTCCGGGTCAGCCGCCTGCGACTCGGTTAGCCCAACCAACTGTCGAACCAAACAACCTGACCAGCTGACCGAGTCAGTGGTCAGTGGATCAGCGCCTTGGTCAACAATATCAAACAACGCCTAAATGTCTAAAACTCTAAAACAGAACACCCAACATTTGTTTAAAATACAAGATAACACCAAAGAAAACAATAAAATAACAATTACAATAACTGAACCAACGTCGAATGTCATCCAAGTGGTCCGATCTAGGCTCCTTTTTAATCTGTTTCGTACCCAGATGTATGCAGGTGTTTTGGTGTCCTCTATAATCTTCTCGTTTGAAACCCGGCTCTACCAAAATAAAGTTTCGTTTCGGGCTTTCCAAATGCACCAACATGTTGTTTGTATTACCGCATGCACCATCTCTTTGTTCTTGTTATTGGTGGGAATTAATTTATGAAATTTCATTAAGTCTCAAAAGCTAAAGGCGAAAATCGGTTGCAACTTGCACCACTGACTGATGCGTTCCCAGTTCCCATATGTGTAATGCTATGAAACATAATATGAAAAGGTGTTCGAGTGTTTCCTCCCCCTTTCCACATAACTAGCACAAAGTAGACTTGGTTTGTACATTTACCCTAACTATTATAACAAACTCTCATTACATATGCACATACACATTATATCATTATCTTTCTATGAATATTGAGTCTTTTAATAATAGAAAATATGAATCATATTTAGTGTTTGTGCAAGTATAGAACACTAAAATGGAAAGTAGTGAGAACAAGAAGGGCATGACTGGCAAAAGAAACCTTGTCTCGACCAACTTTCGGTCAATCCTTCTTTCACTCTCTTTCTTTTGCTTTGGGACACGCACACATCATCATTTGTTACGTCTCCCCACCCAAAAAATATATATATATATTTAAAATCACAAACACTAAAATAATCTGAACAATATTTTTTTCATATCTATTGTTCATAGAACTTCAGGAATAATAAATTGATACAAAGTAAAATTGATTTTATCTGTTAAAACTACCAATAAATAAAATAACAAGTAAATCATAATTCATTTATAACAATTTAAATAATTATACTTTTAAGTTTCATTTTCATATCCAAGGCAATCATGCTAAACAGATTTTATACATTCCAAATCATATCCGATGAGACCGAACATAGAATAAACAAACGTCACAAGTCACTTTTTCTACAACGTGAAGTTAGTTTTGAAAAATACCTAATATAAAGACATAGCAAAACTATAACTAAAATAATTCAAACCTATTTACCAAATAAACATCGCATCCATCACCCTATAAATGCTAAAAATAAGCTAAAAAAAATACCAAACGTAACACTTTTTCATATTCCTATTTGAGTATGTAGCATTTGATAATGATCATCTTGGACCCGAGAGCTCCATGGCATGGGGATCATGGTCATCATCCATCAACATCACTCCAAGCATGCTTGATGTATAGTCATCATCATTGTCATCAAGTTTTTGGACCATACCATTCTTTCTTATGGTATTGTGATTAATATTGTTGTGTGTTGCGGCCCATTTCTCGGCTAACCCGTCACCCTCTAGCATCCTAACCACCTCCGACATCGGTGGTCTGTGGGCCGGTGTGTACTGAGTACAAAGTAACGCAACTTGTAGCATTTCACGCACATCGATTTGATCATAGTTGGTCCCGAGCTCCTTGTCTGCTAAAAGTTCGACCTTCTTCTCTTGGTGGGCCTTTTTCACCTGAAATGAAAGTTTTTAATTATTAGTCCACTTTTTTTAGTCGTAGGAACGCGTTACCAAAAACACTTCATGGGACCCACCAATACCCTGTTGAACATTGTTATGAGTCCTTTCATTAGCCAAATGGTCTTTACGGGTGGTTAAAGACGCTTAACCAATAGAACCTATACTCGAGAACGTGTGCATAAAAGACTTGTACCTTATGATTGTACAAATGTTTAATGCATGTGCACGCCATGTGCCCATATAGTACGGTAAATAATACATGTTAAAACATCAGCATATTAGCCTATGCATGTAAAGGGCTTGTTGTATCGACTCTTAACTACAACTAAATCAGAGAGTACAAGTAGGTAATGCATCACGGAAGACGAATGTCGCGTTTAAATGTACAAGTTGCCAATGCATGTCTACAACTAGAATGATTTATTAGTTTGCGTATCTTAACAACGCTACAAGGATTTAGGATATAAGCATGTACAAGATAGTAAGCCATATGTACAAATTATTAATGCATGTATACAAATAGTACAGCTAGGTAATGCATGTATACAAATAGTACAACTAGGTAATGCATAACAAGGTTCTAATGGGAAAAGAACTTACCCATTCGAGCATCGCGCCTTTCTGATTAACCGTTTTCCCAAACTCGAAAGCTCTCATTCCCGTTATCAGTTCCAACAACAGAATCCCAAAACCGAAAACATCGGTTTTCTCCGATGATTGACCGGTTGAGAGATATTCCGGGGCAATGTGACCCACGGTACCACGAACCTCAGTGGTGACATGTGAGTCAGCATGGTCAAGAAGTTTAGCCAGCCCAAAATCACCCACCACCGCCTCATTGAACTCGTCTAACAAAACATTAGCCGCCTTCACGTCTCGGTGAATGATTTTCGGATCACATTGCTCGTGTAGATATAATAAACCGCGTGCAGCCCCAATCGCAATTCTTTTTCGCGCATTCCAATCCAATGCTGGTTTACCTGAAATTTAAAGATTATTATTTGACAAAAAAACAAACAAACAAAGAAACAAACGTACCCACTAAAGTCTCATTAAATCAGTAGTGTTATTTGACTATTAATTGACAAAAAATATATATTTGATCATATATCACCGTATCAAGATTTCTTGGAGTACACTACAAATAAAAACACCAAAACAATGTAACAACTCTTAACCACTTTAGGATATAGTACACACTACTCATCCTACATTTGTTTTAGAAAATGTCAACTGGGACCCACACACAACATGAAGTGAATCATAATCTAAAAAGTCAAAGTTTGACTTTTGCATGGTGAAACAATAATAATTGTAACATAAAGTACAAACCTCTAAGCCTTGAAGCTACACTGCCATTAGACATAAAAGGGTAAACCAGGAGTCTTTCAACCGGGGTTGCGCAATAACCGATTAACCGGAGCAAATTGCGGTGAACCGCGAGGCTAATGAGCTCGAGTTCGGTTCGAAACTGTGATTCACCAGCGGTTCCATTGATGTCTTTCAAACGTTTGACCGCAACCATGGTTCCGTCTCCAAGTTTTCCTTTGTAAACGTTACCGAATCCTCCGGTTCCAAGAATGTTTTTCGAGTTGAAATTGTCGGTCGCGTATTGTAATTCTTTGAATGTGAAGCTTCTTAAGTTTCCTAAGTTCATTAGACCCTCTTCTGGTATATCTGTCACCATTAATTAATCAAAGTTTATATAGATCATTATAAGATTAAAGTCAAGATTTTATTTGCATGTTTGACTTTTGAGGTCAATCCTGCAGTTTTCTAGCAAAAAATTTAGTATGCACACTTCAGCATTTAAGTTTCTAATATTGTATCAAGTGTTGCAAACTTAGAATGTAGCAATGAAATTGTAACTAAAACATATGAATATCGTCTTGAATATGTAACCAAAACTTGGACACTTTGACCTTGAAAGTCAAACATAGCAAAAAGAGTTCAAAAATACCATTAATATCAAGAATGCTTTGCTTCTGGTTTCGGCTTCTTCTCCACAAGAGAACTCCAAGTGACACGAGAAGTAAGGCGAGACAACCGAGACTGATTCCGAGAGCAATTGCGACTCTTTTTGACTTATTTTTTCCTAAAAATTTACAATTTTTATAGAGAGAAAATGAACAAAATTCTTCAAAAGTTTATACCTGGTGATGGATTAACATCAAAAGAAAGAGGCTCCGGTAAAGTTGACCCGTAACAACCTTCATTAGCATGACTCCCACAAATCATAGGATTACCTATAATACTGTTCAAGATACAGATCAAAAGTCAAAGGGTGTTTTGGTCATTTCATCATAATTAAACTAGAAACGTTAAAATTGTTACTTTCTACAAACCACAAAGACCTTTGGTATAATTAACTCTTTTTTATTATAAAGAACCCCAACTTTAAAATTTCTTTTAGGACCCAGATTAGGTTGACCCGACCCGACCCGATTTTGGCAATGGTGTTTGTTGTTTATACAAGATTTGCAAATACATACTTGAATGTTCTTGTTGAGAACTTGGGAACAGGACCACTGAAATTGTTGTTTGACAAATCTCTGAAATGAATAAACTTTGTCAATGATTTAATGATTTCAAACATGAAGAATATATATAGAATCAATGTAAGTAAGAGAGAAAATTAATAAAATATTAAACTCACAAGAGTGCAAGTTGAGGAAGAGAAGTTAAAGACAAAGGAATAACTCCAGACAAATTGTTGTTATTCAACCTTCTACTCATTACATGACAAAATCAAAAGAAACATGGGGTCAAATAATATCAGATCAAGAAACACAATTAAACAATTCAACGGTCAATTTCAAGAAAATTAAATAAACTAAAATTGACCCATCACTGATCATGTTTCAAATTAGGAGTTTTAGAGAGAGAAAACTGGTTTGATGTTAGTGATTTTAGTTAAGGATGCTAAACAATATTGAGTCCGCAGGTTGACCGGTCTAACACGAAAACGAACCCGTAAATCATATCAGACCATGTATATTTGAACTTAAATTGTTAAACATAACTCTTATATAGTTATATTCATAGCTCATGGATTTGACACGAAGACAACTTGTTTAACCTTAACCTGAAACTTATTTTTAAATTTTGGCTTTTTTGCATTTTAAAACTTTAAAATTACAATTTTACATCAAAGTATACAATGTAATTAAAGAATCATGTTTTAATTGTAAAAATCAATCTCTCTTCTAAAGTTTTAATTTTCGACATAAAATACCTAACTAATTTAATTTGTGACAATAGAAACACATCTAACTTAATAAAATAATAATAACTGGGTTATAGGGTCAATTCTTAATCCGATTAGCGATATCCGTTTATTGGTTCGATCCATAACTGATCTGAACCGGTTTATGTTAAATTAAACCAACAAATTTCGAATTAGGCTTGAAATGATGAGTACTAACAGGTATTGAAGGCCGTTTAAGTGACTGACTGACTCAGGCAAATGACCGGTTAGTTTGTTGTTTGAGAGATCCAGTGTTTGTAGCTTCGGAAGATGGCCGATTCCGGCCGGAATTCGGCCGGAGATATTGTTATTCTGCAACAACCTGTTGTGATCATCGAGAAATTGCCCCAATTTCATAAAATTTTCTAAAATGTTTACAATAAAACACATATTAACAAGAACTTACACTTGACGAAGGTTTGTGAGATTGGCTATAACCCCTGGTAATGTTCCTGATAACCCTTGACTTGGAGCTCCACTGTAATCAAATTCATAACAGTTTTAATTTTTAAATAAAACATTGAAGAATACATGATTATGTTTTAATTTTATTATTTATTTATATATTTATATATTATTGTTATTGTTATGTATGTATATGTGAAGAAGAACATACAGGCCGGTGACGAGATTATCAGGGGAGCAAGTAATCATAGCCCAACTACAAGGATCAACAGAGTCTTCATCCCAATTGTTAAGAACGCCATGAGGATCATTTAACCCATTTCTAATCGAAATCAAAGCAACAACTGCACAAGCAATTTAAGATCAAAAAATATAAAAAAAACCCATGTAAATACATTAAAAAAATGCAAAAAGAAAAGGAAGCAGGACCTTCAGGATTACGAGCTTCATAAGAGAGAGAAATCGAAGGAAACAGAACAATCAAACAGAGGACGAAGAATCTGCGACTTTGAAGCATAATGATCATTGAATGCAGGTGAATATCACCAATTTTGAAGAAATAAATGAGGTTATATGAGTAAGGATTTTGATTTTATCTGGAATGGTGGGGCATTTTGGTCTGTAAATTTGGGTAATTTTGGTCACAACATTTGCAATTGCAAAATGTTATTTGTGCAGAGAGAGAAGAGAATCAGGTGGGGATGATACGATGGTGTCAGTGACAGTGAGTGAGGGGTGTAAGTGTAAATTATGGGATTTTCTTCTTTGAAGTTGCTTTAATGGCTAACCTGCGCAGGAACCGTTAACATGCGCCTATTCCTTTTCTTTCTTTAAATAAATCAGTCTCTTTCTTTGATTCTTTCTTTTCACTGTTGCTCAGATAGCTTTACGTAATTGAAAAACGGCAATGAAGAAAATAAAACAAAAAAACAAAAAACAAAAAAAACTTAAAATTTTGTTTTGAATATATAGATAAAATTATCAGTATAATTATTCTCTTAAGAACAAATTTGTATTCATGAATTTTCATTCAACCTTACATTTAAAAAGATTTAAACGCTTGTCACTTTTATAATATTAAACATCGTACCAAGTCATTGGTTATTAGTATGATCATGAATAAGTAAATTTATTTTATATGTTTGCTTTATGTTCATCTATTATATCATTTTTAATTAGGATATGTTATGAGGTTATTATTATTATTTTACTTAAAATTAAGTTAGTTGGCAAATCTTAAATGTAGACCAAGATTACAGGTAGTCAAAAAAAGTAAGATCATAAGGCGGAATTAATTGTTTTACATTAGTCAATGGTGCAAGGTGCAACCAAATGAACAATTATAGCTTTCAGCTTTCAAGATCTAAGGAATTCCATAAGTCAATCCAAGCTAACAATAGTAAAAGGAAGACGATGCGTGCTATTATCCTAACTGTTGTATGTTGCGTTTGGGATATCAGAAACCGAAGTTCTATTTTGTCAATTGAGAGTTTTTAAAGTTAGTAGAGGACATCAAATTTTTAAGTTTTCCTTGAATAAGAAACAGATCAAAAATATATGAAGTTGACCGGGTTTTATGGATTTCCTTTGATGTGGGTTAAATGTTTTATGTTGTCGGTTTTTGTTGTGTTCCTTTCTATTTATGTTTTAATGTCTTTTTTATTACGAGGTTTTAGACTCTTGCTACCATTGATGTATAAAATTTAATGATGTTAAAAAAAAGTTGGTTTACATTTTATTCATTTAATTGGACAAATGTTTCTTTATGTTTATTCATTTAAAAGTTTGTTAATGCCTTATATATTATGTTTATTTACGAATTGATATACTAGTTTAAACATAATCTCATAACAAGTGGCACAACAATATGTTACTCCACAAACCTTGTAAGACTTTGAACCATAGAGTCAAAAGACCACTGCATCGGCCCTAAATCCTGATTAATTTTCAACTTTATCTTTAGGATACCATCACCCCTATCAAACGAATAAAGAACCATAACACCATAAATTATCTAGTCTTTACCAAATATCATAACTATTAAGGTACTGTCTACTAAGCAACATCGATCGGTGAAGATAGGATATTTAGACTTTTTATGCTGATATTGTTGTTTAGTACTTCTAATCGGTGTTTGTTTATATATGTTAATGTTTGTGTTCGTTTGCATTCATTTATGTTTTAAATGCACATAAAACAAACACCAACATATTCGTTTTTCTTACAAACAAACACAAATTTTTAAATAAAATATAACCGGTAAGTGATCGTGTTTAATGTGTGTCCGTTTGATTCAATTCAAGACCTGAAATCAAACAAAACTAGTCATTTTCTCAATATTCTCCATGAGTCTTGGTTTTATTAATATTAAAGATCTTTTATACGTGCACAACAAGCGTATATATGTTTGCATTAGTACAAATTTTATACGTATATGAGACTCTTGTAGAGAATCATGAATTTGTAAGAATGTGATTGAGGAAGAGATGTGATGTAGATCATGTGGTTGGAAAAGACTACACTACACCCTGCCTACTGCCTCCTTATCATAACTTCCCTGCAACTCTATTTTGCTTTTCTTCATATATCCTTTCAATCCACCATAAACACCCAAAAGAAAATATATATTTTCCACTTCTTAAGATTTTATTATACAACTACTTTAAACTCGTATATTATATGTATTTAGTTAATTAATACTTTAATTTTTTATCATTAAATCATTACATATTACTATATTATAGATATTCAATATTACTATATTATAGATATTCAAAACAAACAAAATTTTAATACTTTTATAACTATAAATTATGCTTTGAGTTTAAAATTATTCAGTATAAACTTTTATAAATTTAGAATTTAAATAAAGTAAACTGTGATTGTCTCTGAGATCTGAAATGTTTAATTGTCAAGTAATCAATCGCTTTGAATAATGGTTTCTACATAAATTTCAAATCTTTGATTATCCTGTTTTTATTTAATTTATTTGCCTACCAACTTTTAGTTTATGGCAAAGACATGGTCTTACGAAACACTTGAGGGTGGCACTAGGCAGTAGCAGTGATGGTGAGCATGTGGTGGTGGGGATTGGTGGCATTTGATTTCGGAGAAGCAGAGCTTGCGATTTCGTTTAACGAAGAAGAAGTGTTTTTTTTCCTTATAAAAGGGGGTAAAGTGCGTAAAGGGGTAATCAAGTGTAAAAGAACGGTAAAAATGGGTAAATGTGGGTGAAAGTGCGTAAAATTGGTTAAAAGTGGTAAAACAAAAGTTTAGATGAAATTGAAAAAAAAAAGACTATATAATGAAATGACAAATATACCCTTGTAATTAACTGTGGGTAACCGGCTTTTGACGATGTTAGTCAAAATGGTTGAAATGGCAAGGAAATTAAAAGGTTAGAGACTTAGATGATAAAAAAATCATTTTAGATGAAAATAACAATTATACCCAAACAATATAGACAAAATTAACAATTTATTGATTAATTTTTCCCCGCGTTCTAAAATATTTTTTGTCTATATTAGAAATATGTGTGTAACGACTGGCCAAATTCCGGCAGTCAACCGATCAATTTCCGACCTTTGACTATGTGTAAACCGGCTATACGCC
>WOUH02000006.1:1141241-1163527 GCA_009936405.2 Stevia rebaudiana | reverse complement strand
AAAATATGATAAATTCGTAAATATAGAGAAAAACACTGTTCATTTAATTAAATATGAGAGAGAAAAAGTAATGATAAATGTATGAAATTTATTATTTAATTGAATAGGAGAGAGAAATGTAATGATAAAGGCATAAAAACTATTATTTAATTGAATTAGAAATAGAAAAAGTAGTGATAAAGGTATAAAAAATATTATTTAATTGAATAGAAGAGAGAAAAAATAATAATTTTAATGAATTATAGAGATAGAGATGGAGAACGGGATGTGAATGCTCTTATCGTTTAATAAAAAGGGAACACTTGCTTCGGGCCTTCGGATATGGATTTTTTCATGGTTTGGCCCCGAAGTGCGCATACGAATCTTTTGATCTTATGGAGACATAAAACCAACAATGTTTATCAAGCGGGTCATAATACAAATTTTTCTTAGTCGTTTAACTTTTAGATATTTGCTAATTTAAAAGGTCAAACTATAGAAAACTGATGACATTAAATACTTTTTTGCATATGCTTATTGTAAAGTGACTAAACACGAGAAAGTATGTCTTAACTACTAACACATGTTTATACCATTTGCATTTGATACTTTTGGTTTCCTTGCGTCTGAAGCTAAGAAGTTACTTAGTCAAGTACAACGAGGTCATCATTATATGCATAGTAATGTAATGACCCAGAATTTATGATTTAGTTTTCTAAAATAGGTAGATGTCTAAACATATCCAGCGACGTAATTTGTCTTCTATTTTACATCAAAGAAAAAGTAAATAACTGACATTGACAAAGAAAAAAGGTACTAAAAAAATAATAGTGACTATATTATTTGATAATAATGTAAAAGTTTGGAGATGAAATTGTAAGACATGTATATGGCCCTTTTCCTTTTTGATATTATGGTCCCATTTCAGATAGTTTGGACCCTTTTTATACATTTTGGCATATCTTTTTTTCACATGGTTTGGGCCCGAAGCCCGTTTACCGCGTCCTCTACTCCTCTATCTATTTTTTACATTATTCTTGTCAAGGAGAGTTAAATATAGAGTTCAATTTTCTTGAGATGTGTAAAAGTTACGAGGAAGATTTTTACCAACTTTTTTTTTATGAGTAACTGACTAACTAATATAATATTTACACTCGATAAGGCAATTATTTCGAAAATAATTGCAAGTCGATAACGGATGCGAGAATGATTTAATCAAATCCTAGTTTTAAGAACTTTTATAAATTCAGATAGCCTGCGAATAAAAAGTTAAATACAATTACATATTTATCTGTTTTCTAACATAACTTGAGATTTTAATAAATTTAATATACTACCTGTTTATTTATATCTGTTGTCTAAACATAACTTGAGAGCATTTTTCTTCGAGAGTTTTAAAAACGCATGTCTTTTCTTTTAACAAATTATTTTTTAATTAAGGTAAGAATTGATTCTCATACTAACCAATATTATATGTTTTGTTAAGGAGAATATTATGGATTTGTTTTTAATTGTACTACACTAGACTTCTCATATGTTACCCACCTAGAATTAGTTACACCCAAACAAGTCTATCATGAAGTTCTCTTATTGACAACTAATCTCTCCAAAAACACATTAGTTGTATATAAGACGAAACATTTGTAGTAAACTCAACATCTTTGATGTCCAGTATATATAGCAGTTTCGTGAACAATTACGTTTAAATAATAAAAATGACCGTAGATTCTTGTTTTTCTATAATGACATATTATTGTAGCTTTTATCTAATGTTACTTTTTTTATTTTGTATAGTTACTTTTTCAAACACAAAACTCAAACACAAAAGAAAGATTCGTGATTTTTCTCTTGAGTTCTCTACAAGCATATTTCCTTTCCAAATACACTAAAAAATATAATCAAACCCTTTGATACATTAAGAGAGTCAGATGTATCTAGTCTCGTCGTTCTACAAAACGATGTGACTAGTCTGGTCAGTTAAAATTTCTATTAAAAGATGTATGTGATCTCATTACTTTGTTATAGTTTAACCCTTAAATTTATCGGGAAAGTAACTAACGCAATTGAAAATAGAAATAAAATCCACTATGATCCCCACTAAAAGTTATGATTTTGTCGTTATTCTGTATAAACAGTGCATCTTGAAGTTTCAATGAACGGACGTATCCAATCTCATTGCCTTTTTATAGTTTAGTCTTTTACCTTAACATTAGGAGAGCAATTGAAGCAGTAAAAAAAATCAAATAGTTCATGTGATTTGGCAGGCTTGTGAAAAGTAACAAGTATGAGTATTAAGGATTGAAAGTAACATGTTCGGGTTTTGAACTTTCAACTTTGTCACGATTTTGGGTATCAATGCTAACCACCCTGTTAAATTTTCTTTTTAATTTAAGATAAAATGACCAAAATACCCTATCACCATAATTCAACAAAAAGTTAAAAGAAATTAGTTTTAATACATAAGCTCGTTGTAATTGAAATTATAAAACCATATTTTGTTACCTACCCAATCGTGTCAGTACTTAAATTTCAAGAGCTCCCTACAATGTATTGTATGCTCCCTCAAGGAGTCCAAACACGCCTTACGACAAACAAGGTGTATATCATCAGTTGAGAATCATGAGACGATATCTTAGGATAGTACGGTGCTTCACCAGCAACATATGTTGGCCTAACCAATCTATGGCGATAGCAAGAAAAACTCACGAGCATATGACTCGTATACACTCAAAAACAGCTCTTTGTCTAATATTCATGTTGAAGCGTACTTCCTTGTCTTGATTGTATTTCAATAAAATTTCTTAATAGATGCATATGGTGTCACTACATTTTTATACTTCAACCCTTTAAATTATCATCAAAAGAGTAACCTAAGCAACTGAAAAAACAAATAAAATCTATTATGATTCCGTCATCATTATTCAATTCTAAGGGTATATTTTAAAAGTATTGACATGAATGCATAGTAGATTATGTAAGAATCCGGATCCAAATTCCCATAAACAAATAGTTAAGTTTATCATGATGAAAGTAAAACTAGAGGCCTAAAATCGCCTCTTGAAAATAAGCCAAGAGCCAGTAAGTACAAGCGTCTGCATCTACTCCGTTACCTTATCCTATCCTCCCTCCCCCATTTCCTAATTTCATATATCTCATCATCAAATCCTCCAATCACACACACACACACACACACACACACACTCCTACTTCTGCATTTACTCCACCAATCTTAATCTCAATCTCAATCTCTCTGCTGCATATTCATATTACAGTTCGAATTCATTCATCGTAATTTCAGTTTCTCTATTGAATAACTGTCAAATCAGCGGTTCGTTTATGATTATCTAATAACTTTAAGCTCAACTATGCTCGTGAATTGACTAATTAGCATTGTGAATTGTAATTATCTGTATTGGTGAGCAAATATGGCGCCAAAAGCTAGCAAGGGGAAACCGCATAAGGCTAAGGGCGAGAAGAAGAAGAAGGAAGAGAAAGGTACGTGACGACTCTATCTGTTTTACGTTTTTAGGTTTCGTTTCTCGAAATTGAACTTCGTATAAGTTTGAAGATGACTTGCAATTTGAATTCGAATTCAGAGTTGAAAGGTTCATTCATCGAAGAGGATTCATTGACGGATATGAATTCGTTTTTACGAACAATTTGTTCGAATTTAGAATTTGCATTCAAACAAACTTATTTGAGCTCTGTAATTTGTTCATTCATTGACAAAGTAACAATGGCGGATGTAGTTTTGTTTTCAAAAACAAATAAACAATCTGTTCTAATGAAAAATCGTGACGTAATTAGCTTTCTTAATTGTGATTATTTAAACTGTAAAAATTTATTAAGTTGAATTTATGCTTCATTTGTCAATGGAATTCTGATTATAATATATTATAACAAACATACTGAATTTGTGAGTTCAGATATTATGCGTACATTTTATTTACGTGTACCGAATTATATTCACGTGAAATATGCATGATTACTGGTTTTTAGTTTCTAAGTTTCTATTTTTATGCATTTTCATTATGTCATTTAAAGCAGTTGTCGATACATGCCATTTTTATTAAACTGTTTTTTCTTTCAATAGTATCTCTAATGTTTGTTTTTTCTATAGTATTACCGACGGTTATTGAAATCGGTGTTGAAACACCGGAAGAATCCCAGTTGACGTTAAAGGTAAGCAAATGTGAAGTTATTAGATGCAGATGTGTATAGATTTTCTTAAATTTATAACAACATATATGTGTGATTATGTTTATACGTGTGGGAGTTGCAATGAAGCTAAAACTGGATTCGCTGACCGGTTTAAAACTTTTTATAACAAGATACCAAATAGAATTATTGGATTTTGTGTTTGACCCGATCCATCCATGATTGGTTTGACCCGTTTTATTGTGTTTGACGATAGGGAATATCGACGGATAAGATCTTAGACGTTCGAAAGCTTTTAGCAGTTCATGTGGAGGCGTGTCACTTGACCAACTACTCTTTATCACACGAGGTATGTTAAAAATATATATTATAACAGTAAAAAATAGAAAATGAAACGTTTAGCAAAATGAGACATGTATAAGACACGATTAAAACGGAAAAAAGACCTGGTGTTTCTCACTATGTTGTTTCTCTTACAAAGTTATGGTCACTTTATATTAAATTAGGGCCAGCAAAATGAGACACGTCTAAGACACAATTAAAACTATTTAGCAAAAAGTATACTATGTAATTCTATATGTTTTTTTTAAATAATTGAAATTAGGAGGATAAGCTTCATCATTTTTCCCTTTTGTTACATAAAACATAGAACTGCGATGTTCAAACCACCAAGTCAAGTCTTATACAAGTCGTTTTCATGTTAAGTATGTTAATTAATTGCGTCGTTTCTAACCTGTTAAACACGATAAGCCGCGTTTTGCCGGTTCTATATTAAATACAAAAAAAACTTAAAACTATATTTGATATCATAAAAAATCGACCTTTGCTACATCGCTCGACTACCGGTGGTTCCGCGGTTAGCACACGCAAGATCATCTGGTGCTAAAAAAAAAAGTCAACAACTTAACTAGGTAGAACGGGTCATAAACTGTATTTTAATAATTAAATGCATACAAACTCCAAAAGAATTTCACCATAAAAGTACTATTTTTACTTAAAGAATATTGAAAAGAACGTATCGTTATTTTGGCGTAGCGTTTATTATCAAATTTAATACACTAACGTTATCAAGAAACATCAAGTACCCGAACACAAATCAAGTGGACCCGATGGAATGAGCATCACAAATAAGCCACGGTATGGCGTCGAAACAGAAGGTTTGGGAATGTGGCCCGCAATATTTTAAAAAATAATATTTGGAACAATCTACAATAAATTCCGTAGATTAAACCCATTACATTTTATATTTGGGTCATAACTAGCAAAAATAATTAATTAAATAATCCATTCTCGGATTTCTTATTCCTCCTGTCATAACCACTTTAACCGTAATCTAAATTATACCAAACTCTCTCACAATGTCTTTTAGAAATCTGGTTGTGAATGTTATGATACTTTGTGATTTATGTATACCAAAAATATCTTGATTTACCATAGATTAGTAGAAAGTTACATGGTTAAAAATAATATTTAGTCAGTCCTACGCATCCGATGCCACAACTACTGGAAACAAAAATTGTTATTATCCCCAAGTAAAACGCATATCTTTTTGTAACCATGGTCTCATACTCTCATTTCATTTTGATGATAAGGAGAAAAGATTCATTATGACATTGGAAAGGCATATTTTTTCAGTCTTCACTAAACTCCCACGCTCATTATTTTTATTTGAATTGTTAAACTCATTAAGATAAAATAAAAATAAGTATCTCTAGCGCGGGACTTGAAGACGCAAACGCCAAAGTTACAAAGGAATTACAAGAATTATATTGAAATTACATCAATGTTCCCGGTCTATGTTCTCCAATTTTACCTGGTTTTTTTTATCCATAAATAACTCGATCACTTTATATCTTTGGGGATGGTGGATATGGCCGGCCTTATCCCGTTAAACACCAACTTGCTCCTTGTATTCCAGATGCTCCAGCCACTCGTAAGGATAATAGCATGAATTAATTCACCTTCGATGTTTCTAGCTTTAAGCAAATTACGTGTAGCTAGTAAATCTTTAACCTCGAGAATCAATAAGGGAGGAATTTTGCACCATTGTGAAACTAGTTGCCATATTGATGTCGTCATTCAACAACCAGGTAAGAGGTGTAGTGCAGATTTATCACCTTCATTACACAATGGGCAGCTCATAAACTCCATAGGAATGCTTCTTTGGGACAAAACGAGCCTTATTGGAATTCGTTCCAAAACCACCCTCCAAATGAATACTTTTTATTTTATTGGCAGACTCTTCCTCAAATGAAGGATGAAATCACTTTGGAGTGGACAGATGAAGATAAATGCTTTCTAATTTTTTTTTACTGAGAACCTACCTTCCCCTGAGGCAAGCCACACCCACTTATGACTTATCTATCGAGTCATCGGGCTGAGAAGTAAGGAGCACTCATTCAGTTCATCCAGCTCATGTCCCTCTACAAGACCCTTAAACCACCTCTATAGCTAGAGTATACCTTCGTTGAGCTTGAATCGTTCCTGTATTAAAACCACTTATCTGTTTCCAAATTGAATAACGAGGGAAGGTGGTGGCAAAGTCTTTTCATATATCTGATCAAAAACTCAAGGAGCATCCGCTCCCAAGTACTCCCTTGACGAGTATTATAATATTGATGTCAACTTTGAGCAACGCCACATCCATTTTTGAAACACTTTTCCAGACTTCGTTTACAAGGGATGACACCACCTATCTTTACCAAGTTGTGTATTCCTTACACACGCTTATTAAGTAAACTTCTAATTATCTTATGGATATTGTGGAACTTGAACTCTTAACAATTTTCTAAATGCTACACACCTTACTACTGTATGACTATAAGCGTCTTAAGACTTTCTGATTATATACCATAGGTTTGTCGTACCCTTGGTCATATAAATGTCTATTATGCTCAACTTGTACTTCAATTAATAAGATTATGACGAACAAACCTTTTTAGAAGTCTTATAGTACTAAATAGTTTAGATTCAACTATAGATTGTGTATTATTAAATTCAAGGCAGACTCATTTATTATTTATATACTATATAATTATTTTTACCATATACCATATAATATTATTTTCTAATTATATCATGATTATATATAGGACAAATGAAAATCACTAAAATTCATGAAAATCATGAAAACCATTATAAACCACGTTTTACATATATGTAAATTGTATATTATATGTATGTATATCGTATTATTTACATATATGTATATATGTCATGATAGTGGTTTTCTTGGTTTTCATCAAACATTGATTTTCAAAAGAACCCTCCTTTATATATATAATAATAATGCAGTATATCTTATATTAATATAAAATACAAAATAACTCATCTGATAATAATAATTCATACTAAGAGTTTTGAACAATGATAATGTTATATTTCATTTTCTCGGTCAAAACCAATATCGGTCAGATAATTATCGTTGACTCACACTTTGGACCCATAAACTTATTTGACAAATTGACAGGTACGTGGGCCGAGGCTAAAAGATATAGTCGAAATCGCCTCTTTAAAACCATGTCACTTAACGATCGTCGAAGGTAACCTCCCAACTTATACTTTTTAAACATAAACTGACAACATTCAAAACTTAAAGGGCTAAAATGTAAAACGTCGTCTAATTTTCTACTCAGAGGATTACACCGAAGATCTCGCCGTCGCACACGTCAGACGACTGCTGGATATCGTCGCCTGCACCACCGCATTCGGCGGTTCATCCACCACCCCGAAAACCCCCGGTCGAGCCACAGCTAACAGACCTGGTTCGACCGATGAAGAGTCCGGTGGTCAGGATAAGAAGTCGAGCAATGGCGCCATCAGTTCCGATCAGTCGGAAAAAGGTGATCCGATGGCGGAGATTTACCCGCCGCCGAGGCTTGGACAGTTTTACGACTTCTTCTCGTTCTCACACCTTACACCTCCCATCCAATGTATGTCCTTTTAAATTTATAATTATGAATTATATTTACAATAGAATTTGATTGTGATCCTTCAAATGGCTCGTAAATTAAGCATAATTTTGCAATGTGACATTACGTAATGAATTTGAAACACGAATTCAGAAAGTGTTTATAGTTTGCGTGCTTGTTTTGCAGATATTAGGAGATCTGCTCGTCCTTTCCTTGAAGATAAAACAGATGATGATTTCTTTCAAATTGATGTGAGAATCTCGTTGTATTTTGTTTACTTTCTATCAAAATGTATGAACCACTAATATGTTATATACCTCTACAAGCTGGTGATGTTACATGAGCCACTAAAACCACATTCATCAATGTCTGATTATTTTATTTGCAGGTACGTGTATGTAGCGGGAAACCAATGACAGTTGTTGCCTCTAGAACAGGGTTCTATCCAGCTGGAAAACGAACCCTAGTTAGTCATTCTTTAGTTGGTCTGTTGCAACAAATAAGCCGGATCTTCGATGGTGTAAGTAAAAACCTAAATACATGTTTGTACATTATCTCAAATTCCCAATTGTTTTGAATCAATTTTGTAAATTGTTTCTACAAATGTCTTCAACTGCAGGCATACAAAGCTCTCATGAAAGCTTTCATTGAGCACAATAAAGTAAGTTACTGATCACTTTAGTACCACGTTTTGAGTACGTGTGTGAATTTATTACACGACACGAACCTAACACAAAATTCACAGGTTAGGGTTTAGTATAAACGGGTTCGAGTTAGTTTCGGGTTGAGCCCGCGAACCCATTTAGCTAAACAGGGCGTGTTCGTGTCAACCCGACAGGTTCATGAGTTGACATGTTTCTCCCATTTATATATATTTATTATTTTTAAATGTGTTTTATGCTATAAAGTAACATGGTTGGTATTTTATACTATAATTTTTAACCTAAAAAAGGGATATTAACATATGATTCATATTACATTTGTTTTTTTGATATAAAGTTGTAATTCTAAAATATTAATATGATAATATCGTAAAAATTCATAAATAATTCTAGTTCAAACATGTCGTGGTCCAGTCAAGTCAACCCGTGAATATTTGTGTCGTGTTTGAGTTCTTATGTTTGACATAATTTTCAGGTTCGTGTCGGGTTGACCCGCCAACCCTTATATGACCCGTTTAACACTCCAAATTTTGATTGAAATTTATAAAAATGAATGTTTCTTGTCTCAGTTTGGAAATCTTCCTTACGGGTTTCGAGCAAACACTTGGGTTGTACCACCGGTTGTTGCCGACAACCCATCACTTTTCCCGCCACTTCCAGTAGAAGACGAAAACTGGGGAGGAAATGGTGGCGGACAAGGGCGAGATGGTAAAAATGATCATAGACAATGGGCAAAAGAATTTTCAATTTTAGCATCAATGCCATGTAAAACTCAAGAAGAAAGACAAATCAGAGACAGAAAAGCTTTTCTACTTCACTGCTTGTTTGTTGACGTGTCAGTTTTAAAAGCAGTAACCGTGATTAAGAATCTTGCTGAAAGTAACAATACTTCTTCACATGATTCCACTGAAATGTTACACGAGGAGAGAGTTGGTGATTTGGTTATTACGGTTACGAGAGATGTGGCGGATGCAAGCATGAAAATTGATGGTAAAAATGACGGGAGTCGTGTTTTAGGTTTGTCAAATGAGGAACTTGCTAAAAGAAACTTGATTAAAGGTGTAACTGCAGACGAGAGTGCAACCGTTCATGTTAGTAAATTAAATTAAATTAAATTAAATTAAATTAGTTGTTGGTGTTTTTTTCCATTTTAATTTTAATTTTTAAAACGAAAATGGTTTGTCCATTTTTGCAGGATACTTTGACTTTAGGCATAGTGGTAGTTAGACATTGCGGTTATACAACGGTTGTTAAAGTTGAAGCAGAGGTAAACTGGGATGGAAAACCAATCCCTCTGGATTTTGACATTGAGGATCAACCTGAAGGTGGTGCTGGTGCTTTGAATGTCAATAGGTCAGTTAAAAAAGTCCAACTTGCCACAAGTTATAAACTTTATAGTTAATTACAAGATTGTCCTTTGGGTAATAGGTTTTGTAACGAGTTTGGGTATTACGGCTAATTTCTGATAATTGTTTTGTTAAATTAGTGTGAAATGACCAAAATTTCCTTTGACTTTTTGAATAGTCAAAAGGGTATTTTGGTCATTTCACACTAATTTAATAGAAAAGTTAACAGAAGTTAGCCTTAATACCCAAATACATTACAAAAGTGAAAGCAACACCACAAAGTTGTTACTTTTAAACCTTAGAGTAAAATGCAGTTTTTCGTCCCTAAGATTTGCAAGAATTAACAGTTTTAGTCCACCCGTAACAGTTTTCGTCCTTAATGTTTCAACTCTTAACAGTTTTCGTCCCTTACGTTTCAAGTCTTAGCAGTTTCGTCCTTAACGTTTCAAGTTTTAACAGTTTTCTTTAAAGGGTTTAGGGACGAAAACTGTTAAGAGTTAAAACCTTAGGGACGAAAACTGTTAAGCATGGACTGAAACTGTTAAAACTTGCAAACCTTAAGGACCAAAACTGCATTTTACTCTAAACCTTATCCAGACCTGCTACTTATATCTATTTTTTTTAACAGCAACCACCTGTGTAATTAACTCTAAACTCTGTTTCTCTAGACAATAGCATTAAAATAGAATTTTCTATCATTTAAACTGGAAATATTCATATATATATATATATATATATTTTGTTTTTTTACTATTTATTAATTACTTCATTTATTAAATTTCTGATTATCAGCTTGAGAATGCTATTGCACAAGTCATCCACATCATCACCATCTGGTTCTGAAGATTTGCAGTCTGGTAAGATCTTAGTGAAGAAAGTGTTGGAAGAAAGTTTGCAGAAAATGGAGGAAGAAGAAGACTCTAAAAACACAAAATCTATCAGATGGGAGCTTGGAGCATGTTGGGTGCAACATTTACAAAATCAAGCTTCTGGTAAATTAGATTCCAAAACTGCAACAGAAGCTAAATCAGAACCTGCTGTTAAAGGTCTCGGTAAGGGATTACTGAAAGAAATTAAGAAAAAATCTGATGATAAAAGCTCTAAAATTGAACAAGAAGTTGCCCCAAACAATAAACCAGATGATAGTGGTAACAAAGAATTGGATGAAGAAAAGGAAAAGATGTGGAGAAATTTGATTTCTGAAGCTGCTTATTTGCATCTTAAAGAATCGGATACCGGTCTCCATCTTAAGGTTGTTTTCTACCAAAGTTTTCTTAAACAATTTTTATTATATAATCAAGAGTTCATTACACATATGGTCTATGTGGTTTGCGAAAAGTAACAACTTTGAGTATTAAGGATTAAAGTAAAAGGTTTGGGCATTAAGGCTAACATCCGTTAACTTTTCCTTTATATCACGGTGAAATGACCAAATTCTTACTTGACTTTTTAAATAGTCAAAGTCAAAGGGTCTTTTGGTCATTTCACCCTAAGTTAATTGAAAAGTTAACAAAAGTTGGCCTTAATACCCAAACTTGTTACGATTTGAAGGCATAAACTCCAAACCTAAACTTGTTACATTTCACAAACCACAAGGACCATCCGTGTAATCAACTTTGTAATCAATGGATCATTAAATTTCCTTTAATTTTATGTATGATTGCAGTCACCTGATGAGTTGATTGAAATGGCACATAAGTACTATGACGATACTGCCCTCCCGAAGCTGGTTAGTGTGTTTGAAAGAAATCACCTACATTGTCATACATTCATATCTATGAATTCTTCTTGGCATCAAGTGTTTGATTGATGGTTGCAATTTCAATTTTTTGTTAGGTGGCTGATTTTGGATCTCTTGAACTTTCACCGGTTGATGGAAGAACATTGACCGATTTTATGCACACAAGAGGTTTGCAGATGTGCTCTTTGGGGCGAGTGGTAATTCTTCTTTCAAATCTTGCCCCATTTGTTAGTTTTAGCAAACTAAATGGACAAATTGGGTAACAAGTTTGGGGTTTGTGCTTTCAGTTATGTAGCAAATATGGGTATTAAGACTAACTTCTGTTAACTTTTTTTTTTTTTTTTTTTGGTAAATCAGGGTGAAATGACAAGAATACCCTTTGACTTTTTCACACTTTAACTTTCATTACTCAAAATGTCAAAGGGTATTTTGGTCATTTTTCCCTATTTCAACGGAAAAGTTAACGAAAATTAGCGTTAATACCCAAACTCGTTACAAAATTAAAATTCACAAACCCCGAACTTGTTACTGTTAAACGTGTAAGTTGTAACTTTACCCAAACCATACGTACCATCTATGCAATTAACTGTTATTTTAATAATAATCTAATTTATGGAATAAAATCCGTAAGGCAGTTTAATGCATTTTAAAAGACTCGTTTGACTTGTTTCTTTTTAACCTGTTTTTATTATACTTGTTATACATAAAACACACTCATTCATAAGTAAATATGTTGAAACCGTCACCTTTGCCTTTTCAAAATCATATACATACATGAAGTTAGTAAAATGAATCGATTTTTGTCTTGTCTATTTATCAGGTTGAACTTGCGGACAAGCTCCCTCATGTTCAATCACTATGCATTCATGAGATGGTTGTTCGATCTTATAAACATATTTTGCAAGCAGTCGTAGCTGCGGTTAATAATATCTCTGATTTAGCTGGATCAATAGCATCTTGCTTGAATCTATTGTTAGGAACACCTGTTACTGAAGATGATGACTTAAAATGGAAGTGG
Organism: Stevia rebaudiana; assembly: GCA_009936405.2. Classification (NCBI taxonomy): domain Eukaryota; kingdom Viridiplantae; phylum Streptophyta; class Magnoliopsida; order Asterales; family Asteraceae; genus Stevia; species Stevia rebaudiana. The sequence goes on along the minus strand of WOUH02000006.1, from coordinate 1,150,712 downwards.
GTTGAATGCTTTTTGTCCAAAAGATTTGCGTATCAATGGAAAAACGAATTTCGTACCGATCTTCGTAAGTTTTCCATCCTCCGAGGGCTTTGCCACAAGGTATGTTACAATTTTGAGTAAGTTAATCATGAGTTTTCTTATATTGAAATAAGTTAATTACATAGATGATCCCTATACTAAGGAAAGAGTAACAGTTTCAAGATTTAACAGTTTCAGACTTTGAGTCCACCCTTAACAGTTTCCGTCCCTAGCGTTTCAAGTCTTAACAGTTTTCTTCCCTAACATTTCAAGTCATCACAGTTTTCGTTCCTAACGTTTCAAGTCTTAACAATATTCTGTTAAGGTTTAGGGACAAAAATTGTTAAGACTTGAAACGTTAGGAATGAAAACTGTTAAGGGTGGACCAAAACTGTTAAACATTGTAACCCTCAGGGACGAAAACTGCAGTTTACTCATAAGGAAAATAAGTAACAGGTTTGGGGTTTGTGCTTTTGATATTGTAACGATTTTAGGTGTTAAGGCTGACTTCCGTTAACTTTTCCGATAAACAAGGGTTAAATGACCAAAATACCCTTTAAAGTCAAAGGGTATTTTGCTCATTTCGCTTTAATTTAACGGAAAAGTTAACGGAAGTTAGCCTTAATACTCAAACCTATTATTAGAAGATTAAAAGTACAAAACTCAAACTTGTTACTTTTAAACCTGTTATTTTCCCAAACCATGAGGACCATTTTTGTAATTAACTCTTTGTAGATATTAGTTTTGATAAACCTTATACCACCAGGTTGGTCTTGAGCTTGTTCCAAGGGACTATGATATGGATTCAGCATCTCCTTTCAAAAAGACAGATATTATTAGCATGGTTCCTATATATAAGGTCATATATGTGATATGTTAATTCCTATTTCTAATTGTGTATTATAACATAAACCAAAAATTTACAACAGATTTCAGAACTTTTAAATTATTTTCATACAGCATGTTGCATGCTCCTCTGCTGATGGACGTACGCTTCTAGAGTCATCTAAAACATCTTTGGATAAAGGCAAACTAGAGGATGCTGTCAACTATGGAACTAAGGTAACATACTCTCTTGTGTTTTTTTTTTATTAAATAATAAAATTGGTTATTAAATGTATCTCTAATTTATTTGAACAAAATTTGTAACCTGATTTCTGCAGGCACTGTCCAAACTAGTATCTGTTTGTGGTCCGTATCATCGTATGACAGCTGGCGCTTACAGTCTTCTGGCTGTGGTGCTTTATCACACTGGAGATTTTAATCAGGTACATGCATATATAAAACTCAATTAATCTGTCAAATATGAGCACAAAAAGAATAATATTTCAAATTTTCATTAATAGTCTAATCTTTTGTAACGCATGATTATATAATCTTTGAAAACTTATGATCCGCTTCCTTTAAGATTCTTCCTTTTTTTGTATTATTTACCCTTATGAACCTTTAAAGATAAAATTAAGCCCAATGGGCCTAATCATAAGTAAATGGACCAACATTGCCACGTGTAATCCATTTTGTAACCAATATTTCTCAATTAGGCTACAATTTATCAACAAAAAGCTTTGGATATAAATGAGAGAGAATTGGGACTTGATCATCCAGATACAATGAAGAGTTACGGTGACCTGGCGGTTTTCTACTACCGTCTCCAACACACAGAGCTAGCTTTGAAGTATGTTCAATAACATATGCGCGATAACATTATACCGAATGACGAAACTAACCTTACGGTCTTGTCTTGTTTCTTCAGGTATGTGAATCGCGCGTTGTATCTTTTGCATTTAACATGCGGGCCCTCTCATCCAAATACCGCGGCTACTTACATTAATGTAGCAATGATGGAAGAGGGTTTGGGAAATGTCCATGTTGCCCTTAGGTATCTTCATGAAGCTCTCAAGTGTAATCAAAGGCTACTTGGAGCCGACCACATACAAGTAATCTCCCTCAATGCAGTTTTTATTTTAAAGTTATTTTGAAAATTTTATTTAATTTAATTTAAAGTATTTTTTTTTGTTAGACTGCTGCTAGCTATCACGCGATTGCAATTGCTCTGTCTTTGATGGAAGCATACTCGTTGAGTGTTCAGCATGAACAGACAACTTTGCAGATACTGCAAGCTAAACTTGGACCTGAAGATCTTCGTACCCAAGTAATTACTTTAAAGCTAGAATTCTTTTATTTATTTTTTAAATTTGTTCTATTAATTTAGGAGGTAAAATATATTGCAGGATGCAGCTGCATGGCTTGAATACTTTGAATCCAAGGCTTTAGAGCAACAAGAAGCTGCAAGAAATGGTACTCCAAAGCCTGATGCATCTATATCTAGCAAAGGCCATTTGAGGTACATTCTTATTTTATTTTTATAAATTTAATAAGTACATCTTTTAGCATTTTTTGTTCAATGTAGAAAATCTCCTATTGGTTATTTAGCTGTTTAAGATCTTAAGTCAAAAGAAATTTATATGGATTTAGAACATGTTTTTTACTATTTTTTCAGGGAAACCTTGGTTTCAATAAACAAATGTATGTTTCATATACGATTTTTTTTTTTTAAATTTGTTTATTATCTTGTGTCAGTGTATCGGATTTGCTGGATTATATAGCCCCAGATGCGGATATGAAAGCACGCGATGCCCAAAAGAAAGCGCGTGCAAAGCTGGTATCATTCTTCCTGCTCTACTTTCTCGTCTCACCGCGATCAAATAAATTATCTGTTTTTCATATACTCTAATATTATCAGTTTTTTATTTTTTTATTTATTATTATTATTATTATTTTTTTATTTTGCTTAATTTGTTTATGTTTTAATCATCCAGCTTAAAGCAAAACCAGGACAAAATGAGGAATCTGTAACCGACGACCTTCATAGGGATGAAGTATTATCACCAAAAGATTCTGTCCCAGAGATCAAATCCGAACCACAGATCAAATCTGAAAGCATAACAGATGCAGTGGATACAAAACCAGATATGATTCAATCTGATCAACAGAACAAAAATGAACAATATGTTGATGCTGCAGAAGTTGACAACTCAGATGAAGGATGGCAAGAAGCTTTTTCTAAAGCAGCGCGTAAATCTTCAAGTTCTAGAAAACCAAATCTTGCAAAAATAAATACAAATTTCACAAACGTTTCTCAGTCGTCAAAATTCCGATCAAAGTCTGCTAATTTCACAAATGCAAGAACAAATGCAACTGAATTTGTTACCACTACCGGACCGCCACCTAATGCTACCAAGAAGTTTGTTAAAAGTCAAAGCTTTAGTCCGAAGTTGACCAATCCGAGTTCAGGGTCAAACCCAAAGTCAAACCCGTCTAGCCCTGGTGGAAATGATCAAGTCGTGAAGAGTTCTCCGGTTTTGAGCTCAATAAGTGTTAAAGAAGCGGGAAAACATTTTTCATACAAAGAAGTTGCTTTAGCTGCACCGGGTACCATTGTGAAGGCGGTAGCTGACAAATTACCAAAAGACCCTTCTGGAACTGAAACTGAAAAAGAACCCGATACCGAAAACAATGAAAAACCCGATAAAGAAGTTGTTCAGACTTCACAAGAGGAACTTAAAACCACCATTGATGAAAAGAAACCCGATTCCGAAGAAACAGAAGTTGTTGAGGAACCCGATTCCGAACCCGAGAAAACCGAGCCCGATAATCCCGAACCTGAAAAACCCGCATCCGAGGTAGTGCTGACGTCAGTGGTCACTGATGAAAAAGATGAATCCAAAGAAGTTGAGGATTCCGGATCGGGTCAAGATGCCCCGAAAGAAGTGACGGCGGAAAAATCGCAAATTGATGAGCAAACCGGGAAAGAGATGACCAAAAAACTTTCTGCAGCTGCACCGCCTTTTAACCCGTCTAACATCCCGGTTTTCGGGTCGCTTCCGATACCGTTAAAAGACCATGTTGGAATATTACCGCCACCTGTAACCATACCGACAATGGTCACGGTTAACCCAGCTCGTCGGTCTCCTCACCAGTCAGCAACAGCTCGTGTTCCATACGGTCCACGGCTTGCTGGTGGATATAACCGATCCACCAACCGGGTCCCACGTAACAAACCCGTGTTTGAACATGCGGTGGATGGAACCGGAACCGGAACTCATCTCAGTCCTCCAAAAATCATGAACCCGCATGCAGCCGAGTTCGTTCCGGGTCAACCGTGGGTTCATAACGGTTATCTGGTTTCACCTGAAGGTTATCCTCTTTCTCCAAATGGATACCCGATTGCCATCAATGGGTTCCCAGCTGGTCAAACCGGGTACCCGGTGTCCCCGGTTGACTCAGTTCCATCTCCAGTTAGCTCAGTGGAATCTCCATCACTAATCACTCATGAAACTACTGAAATAGAAGAAAACAACAAGTCAAACAATGAGTCAACTGTTGGTCAAAGTCAACCTGAAACCGAAGAAAAGGCTAATGAAACAGTTGTTGAATCACCAGAAACCGTTGCTGAAACGAATGCAGGAGATGAGGAACCAATCAAGCGTTGGGGCGATTACAGTGACGGTGAACATGAAACCGTTGAGGTTGCCAGTTAAAAGGGTAATATTGTAAAATCAGTTTTCCTGAGTGAAATGGTTTATAGCTCAGAGGCCTTGGCTTACAAAAAAACTAATGCTGTGTTTCATCAGAAGCTCGGTTTGGGGGATGTGAAAAACCGATTTTGCCCCTTCTCCGAATTGCCAGCAAACGTTCGGTTAGTGATCGGTTAGCTTCGAATATTTGTTTTTGTGAACTGAGTGAATTCGATGACAAGAACTTATTTGTTTATTTGTTCGGATTTTTTGTTAAATTTTTATGCTTTTTTGGAAGAAACTGATGTTGGCTAATATCTGGTTTTATAATTTCTTAATTAGGCTGGCTTTTTTAGTTAACATTATGCAGTCACTTAAATTCGTTGTATTTTTTATTTATGTGAATAACGTATATGTTGCTAGAATCATATGCAAATGCCAACCGTAAAAAAATTACATTTTTAACCCAGTAGTTGTACTTTTGTACACGGTCACCCCTTCATTTACCTGCTATTGTAAATAACTAGAAAACTTGTCAAAGTAGATGCTTAATTTTTAATCTTAACCAATTTAATTAAAACCTAAATATTGTTCTTAATGTAAGGGGGAACAAATATGGCTTTGATTTGGGTTGATATTACATTATCATTTTGTTTTTTTCAATATGTTTACATTTATTTAAGTTTGTTATTCATCTTCCTCAAGAGGTTATAAAAGTTATGGACTTAAATTTCAAATCATACATTTATTTAAGTTATGTTTGATCACGAATCAAGATTACTTGAATTGGGCCTACTTGAAAGCGTTTTAACTCTTAAACACACATGTGGATAAAAGTGATCAATTTATCACTGAGGAGGAGCGGCCCGATATATATTTAGAAAAATAACTAAGGCTTTAGGCCTAAAAATAGAACCTCATTTCACTAAAAATAATAAGCACTCGTATATTTGTTAGAGCCACTCGAGTTTAGAGACACAATGACAAATCGATGGGTCATGGGTACATGGTAGTTCATATGGTCGAAGATTCTTTTCCTAACACGGCTTTCATAAATTCCCTTCTCGATGAAACGATTTTTCAGTGGTTCAGTATAATCAATTCAATATTCATCTGGAGCGAATTCATAAAATTAAAGGAGTTTATACACGCAAATACGCAATCATGAGAAACAATCTTGTAAATGAAGGTATCATACAATACACGTCTCTATTCTTTAATTGAAGATACAAATAATAGTATGAACGTGGTAGCTTAATCAATACAATATTCTTTTTATTCAAATTCTAAATCTTTTAAGATTATCAACAGATTCAAGTAATAGCTTTATCCTTCCCCTCTTTGTAAATCTCTTTACACTCCTTACAATTGCAACATAAAAGAGATCGACTATAAAAGATAACTAAGTAGCTCACAAACCAACTTGTTTACAGGTTACACTTAAAAGTCTTGTACTCTTGTGTTAAACCCCATAAACCTTAGAGGAATAGTTGGCACACGTGGACACCATCCGAAAGGTGATAACCAGTAAGCATACCTTGAAGGATAGTTAGTCCTTGAAGCATGACCTCAAGAGTTATAAATTGATTATGAACTTTTAGTCTAGAGTACCATTGTGACTTTATGAGTGTAGTGAAATGTACTTGGAATACATGTATATACGTTTTATCCACGTATATTTAGGAACTTTCATGTATATGTTCGTTGTATATATTTGCAATAAATTTTCTATTTTAAGATAGCGTAAGAACTCTAACTAAAAAAAGTATAAAAGATTCAAAAAATAAACAAACAAAACAAGCAAGGAGACACACCCTATCTAAACATATAAATGAAAAAACTAGAAGAAACTATAAAATGTAGAAAACTGAATCAAAGTGTTGTATATTCTGGTATAGTTGGAATTAACTTTGGTTGTCGAATTAGACACAATGATTATTAAATAAGTTGGGTGCGGGGTGCACACTTATTTAATTCTATTTTGTCTAGTGCGAGGGTCCGGAGGCAGCAGCCCCTGGCTGGGGTCGTGCTGCCCTAGGAACCGTTTGTGACAAAATTGAACTTGTAACTACCCTAGGGCAGTTTCCCTGCGAATCTTAATATCATCGATAACATTACTCTGGTTCATACGAATTCTCGTCAGAAATCCATACTTGTTATATCTGAAAGGCATAAACGACTCTCAAATTAATTCAAGGTTTATGTAATTTCTACGGCACAAAGAAGATCACTTGGGACCTCATTATTGCAACATTTTTATTCATTTGAACAACGTAATGAGAAATCTAGCAAATAGCTGAAACAGAGGGGCAAAATCGTCTTTTCAAACTTCGTTTAGAAGTGTTTGGATACAGGACCAACTTTATCCTAACACGAGATAAACTTATCACATAAACCTTGTTTGGTAACAAGAATACATTCACAGGCTCACATCACAAAACACTGAAAACCCCCAAATCCCTTTTATCCACAGAGCTGCTAGATAACACAGTTTCATCAAGACGATAACAATGGCGTCTTCAACCTTTCTCAACTGTACCTCACTCTTATCTCCGATTAAACCCATTCGAAGAACCAATTCCTGTAACACAACCGTTTGTCTCGCACAATTCGCGAAGAAATCAACGCCATTGAACCTCTCATCATCACACAGTGTCTCTGTTTTCTCTCCACTTCTTCCGAACAGAGCCCTAATTGTCTCTTCCCCCAATCGGAAACCACAATCGCTCACAATTGTATCCGCGAAAGGGTATAAGATGAAAACTCACAAGGTATTTATGATTTGAAGCGTTTATTTAATCCATTGAACATTCATTGGTATCGAATTTTGAATGCATAAGTATGTGATTTCAAAGAGGCCTTGGGTGTAATATGTCGATTTCTATTCATCCTTTTGCATCAAAGTTCTATTCTATTCTGAAATCAATTGCAACTTCTACTTTTTCACCAAATTTATCAAGTGTTCATATGAATTGTTATCTTGAAATTTTAATTTTCAGGCTTCTGCAAAGAGATTCAGAGTAACAGGAACAGGGAAGATTGTGAGAAGAAGAGCTGGAAAACAGCATTTGCTTAGAAAGAAGAATGCTAAGAGGAGAAACCGTCTCTCTAAAACGGTTAGTTTTCAAATCCATGAAGTAAAAGATGTGTTTGTATCTAAAATCTTTATTTTCTTGCTAATTAAACATAATTTAAAGATCCTTAATGCGTTATGATTTGAAATACTGTCTTGTTCAGGAAGCTCCTTATTGCAATATATCTTTGTTTGTCATCTTTGTAAGCTAAAATTGCTTATATGGATTTAGTTATCATTGTAAAGAAGTGGTTGTGTTGATTTGGGTTCACAAAAGTGTCACATTTTTTTCATTACATGAAGGGTGTTTATGACATTTAATGAGTAGTGATATGCTTCGTTAAACCTGTTAAACGTTGCAATTTTTTGTATTTTTCATTGAAAAGTATGTTTCTTAGCTATAAAAAAAAGGAAAAATCAACTAGAACTTGTTGAAATAAGTACCATTACTGGGAGTAACATTGTATATTCAAACAACTCAGTTTCTAAAGTTATTTGAATCATGTAAAGTTCCATTTTGAGTCATGGAAATAAATTATATACAAACTCTTGAAATAAAACATTATCCACATTGAACATTCAAATCCATTTGACTCTTTTCTCTTTTAGATATTTTTAGTTTTCATTTTTTGCCTTTTGACTTGGTGAAAGATACAACATAACCCAAATTTACCCTTTAAATTTTTTATTTTTTTATTTTTTTACTGAAAATCATGCAACATGTGTTGCATTTCTCACATCATTTAATTATCTCATTACAGGTACAAGTTGACCGAAGTGACTACAACAATGTCATAGGCGCGTTGCCTTATCTGAAGGTTAATCGCGCCAATTAGCCCGCAACTTTTCATGAAGATCGAACCGTTTTGATTCGAGTTGCAAATTCTATGCAGAGTTAGTAGCTTTGTGATTGTTAACTTGTTGTTACTCATCATCTTGTTGTATTTATGGTTTAAATTGCAGGTTTTTTATACCTCTTTTTGGGTTCATGTAGTTTATAATACCCACTGCAGAAAACTAAATGCTATGTGTATTTTTCTTCAAATTTGGTGTTTTGAAATTTCAAATTCACCATCTTTCATGTTATGAGTGTATGTTTTACTTTATTTGATTATTTTAGCATCAAGAAAATGATTTATGCTGTGAAAGAATAGTCAAACTGGTGTTCGTCGGTTCAGTTTTGTCATTTTTTAAAATTTCCAGAACCCGACAGTGTTTGTAATCTGTTTTTTAAATGGAAATCTGTTATGCAGTAGTAGGGATTGATAAAGGACTAATAGTGTCATTATTCAAATCAGAAGGTTTAAGTTGAAAGATGTTAGGTATTGAGACAGATTAGTTGAGGTTTGTTGATTTCAGTTGTCATTCCTTGGGACAATTAATATTAACTCACACGTTCACATAAACCTTCTCTATCTTAGGGTGGACGGAGTCGGCTTCGGCAAAGGGGATCGGCAAGTGTTGCCGAGCGGCAACACCGCCGCCATCACCTTCGGGTTCGGCAATCGTGCTTTCTTCGGCGACCATTTGCCGTTTCGGCAATCTCCACATTCGACCGTTGAGACCAAATGTGACCGTTGGGGTTCGACCGTTGCCCACTTAAACAAAAAAAAAAAAACATTTTAACCAACCTATAAATACCCTCCTATTCATAATCAAAAAACACACCATTCTTTCTCTCAAATTACAATTTCTTTCTCTCAAATTACAATTTCTTTCTCTCAAATTACAATATGGATTCCCAAAAAAACTCACACTCAAAAGGGAAAAAAGTTTCCAAACCTAAAGGCGGGTCAAGCAAAAATCCGTCGACCCCTAACCCGTCAAACCAACAAGCGTATACCCCTCAACCGTATTCTCCAT
>WOUH02000006.1:1122775-1134182 GCA_009936405.2 Stevia rebaudiana | reverse complement strand
AGAACCAAGAACGACGGTGGGTGAATAGGAGGGTGGGAGGGTTTTAACCAAATTTTCGTTCAATGACAAGAATGGTCCCTCTAACTTAAAAAAACAAAAAACCACCCCATGTGCCCCGCACGTGACTGATTTAACTGAAAAACTAAACGAACGTTAGGATAAAGGACAAAGACCGCAATTTGTTGATATATAAAGGATGATTCTTGTCAATTTTAAAGACAAAGGACATGTACTGTAAAACGGTGCAAACATAAAGGACGATTTCCACTTTTTAACACTAACACCCATGAAGCTATGCAAGCATCTCTACCGCTTTGCTATTTCACTAGATCTTTCCATCTCATAAATTCCCAAACTACCACTGACCCCTCAAATAATATCCACATCGGTAAAAGGGCAATTTTGTAATCCAATCTTCACACCAACCTCCAGAACCCTCTCGACTTTACCTTTTCAAAAACCCATTCACATCCAAATCGCTTTATAGCACATAAACTTCCAAAACTACCCCTAAACAATAATTCACAGAAAAAAGGATAATTTCGTCATTTTATTCTTCTTTCCCGCCTCCTCCAGAATTGTCTCGTATCAATCTTCTTTCTTTTTCTGCTGCAGTCTTGTCACCTATAAATTCCAAAATCCCAATTTCAAATCACCCGTATCGAATTTCAATCACAATTGAACAAATTCCCAGAAAAACAAGCAATCTTCAATCTAATTTCAAAGTTTTTACAGTTCATCAATGGCTGCCAAACAAGATAAAGCAATCGGGATCGATCTCGGTACAACCTACAGCTGTGTCGGAGTATGGCAAAACGACCGTGTGGAGATCATTCCGAACGATCAGGGCAATCGAACCACACCTTCTTACGTCGCGTTCACCGACACCGAACGGTTGATCGGCGATGCTGCTAAAAATCAGGTGGCGATGAACCCGCAAAACACCGTGTTCGATGCTAAACGGTTAATCGGACGGCGGTTTACTGATCCGTCGGTTCAAAGTGACATGAAGCTGTGGCCGTTTAAAGTGATCGCCGGTGCCGGTGATAAGCCGATGATTGTGGTGAATTATAAAGGTGAGGAGAAGCAATTTGCGCCGGAGGAGATATCTTCGATGGTGTTGGTGAAGATGAAGGAGATAGCAGAGGCGTTTTTGGGTCAAACGATCAAGAACGCGGTTGTAACCGTTCCGGCGTATTTCAATGACTCGCAACGACAGGCGACTAAGGACGCCGGAGCTATTTCCGGGCTGAACGTGATGAGAATCATCAATGAGCCGACCGCGGCTGCAATCGCGTATGGGCTCGACAAGAAGTCGTCGAGGAAAGGCGAGCAGAATGTTTTGATTTTTGATCTCGGTGGTGGGACGTTTGATGTGTCGTTGTTGACGATCGAAGAGGGGATTTTTGAAGTGAAATCAACCGCGGGTGATACGCATTTGGGTGGTGAGGATTTTGATAACCGGTTGGTGAATCATTTTGTTTCGGAGTTTAGGAGGAAGCATAAGAAGGATATTAGCGGGAATGCGCGGTCCTTACGACGGCTAAGGACCGCGTGTGAACGCGCCAAGCGAACGTTGTCGTCTTCGTCGCAAACTACGATTGAAGTCGATTCTTTGTTCGAAGGAATCGACTTTTATGCGACGATTACTCGAGCAAGATTTGAGGAATTGTGTTTGGATTTGTTTAGAAAGTGTATGGATCCGGTTGAGAAATGCTTGAAAGATGCGAAAATGGACAAGGGTTCGGTTCATGAAGTGGTTCTAGTAGGCGGATCCACCCGTATCCCGAAAGTTCAACAACTTTTAATCGATTTCTTCAACGGGAAAGAGCTTTGCAAGAGTATAAATCCTGATGAGGCGGTTGCGTATGGCGCCGCCGTCCAAGCGGCGATTTTAACCGGAGAAGGAGACCAGAAGGTTCAAGATCTCCTCCTCCTAGACGTTACGCCATTAAGTCTTGGTTTAGAGACTGCTGGTGGCGTAATGACAGTTTTGATCCCGAGAAACACAACTATTCCAACAAAGAAAGAGCAAATTTTCTCGACATACTCGGACAATCAACCTGGGGTTTTGATCCAGGTGTACGAAGGCGAACGAGCACGAACTAAAGATAACAACCTCCTAGGGAAATTCGAGCTCAAGGGGATCCCTCCTGCACCACGAGGGGTCCCTCAGATCAATGTCACTTTCGACATTGACGCAAATGGAATCTTGAATGTATCCGCCGAAGATAAAACTGCCGGTGTTAAGAACAATATAACGATCACGAACGACAAGGGAAGATTAAGCAAAGAAGAAATTGAGCGACTCGTGCAAGAAGCCGAGCGGTACAAGGCCGAGGACGAGGAGGTGAAAAAGAAGGTGGAAGCGAGGAACGCGCTTGAGAATTACGCGTATAACATGCGGAACACAATAAGGGACGAGAAGTTTGCCGCTAAGCTATCGGCCGGCGATAAGCAGAGTATCGAGAAAGCGGTTGATGACGGGTTGGAGTGGTTGGAGAAGAATCAATTAGCTGAGGTGGATGAGTTGGAGGATAAGTTGAAGGAATTGGAAGGTGTTTGCAACCCCATTGTGGCTAAGATGTATCAAGGTGGTGCTGCCGGTGATGTGCCGATGGGTGAGGGGGTTGCTAACGGTGGTGCCACCGGTGGTAGTGGTGGTGGCGGAGCTGGGCCAAAGATTGAGGAGGTGGATTAGGTGTGAGGATGTTGCAAGTGTGAAGACCTACTAATAGTGTGTTTAATAGTTTTAGTTGGTATTTACTCTGTTTTGTTTGTGGATGTGATGTACTAATGTGGTTGTTTTTGGTTTGTTAGATAAACTCGAGTGTTTTTATCCAATCTTATTCTACTAATGTAGAATTATAGGTTTCCGAGTTAATAGAATAACATAAGAAGTAGAAATATAAAACTCGTTAATAAATTTCATATAATAAAACAAGGATAGAATTTGCATGTGTTTGGTAATACATTAATTCTATAAATATAAATATATTATATATATGACTTGATATGAAGAAATTGTTAGTTTTTAAATGATTTGGTATTTTGATCAATGAAAATCTCAGGACTTTAGGAGCCATATTCAAAAAGTAGGGGACAAGAGATGCACACACGATTAGATTATACATCCCTATGTTATAAAAGTCGGGACAGGTTTATTTATGAACATTTTTTCAGCTTGGCAGTTTAATAAAGTTAAATAATATGGTAGGATGGTTCACGAGAAATCATACTTAAGTAGACTTTAAATATTTTAATTCGTTCATACGTTATTACTTTTTAAAACAGTTTGCACAATTAAATAATAAATTTTATCATTCTTTAAAAGAGTATAATGAAGTTATGTAAAAAAAATAAAAAATTTTGCGTCGTAAATTATAGTATACTACATATATTATATATATATATTATCCTTGGAGTATACATAGATACCTAAAAAACACTCACAGGAAATGTGCGAAGTAGCTTAAAGTACTAAAATATATTAAGCATCATCATACTGCATACGTGTAGTATGACTGTAATATGTTATACTGCATATACATAAATAAAAAAATAAAGAAAAAAACATAATAAATATCTTATATAAACACAAATATAAATTCATAGAAATATAGTTTCATACAACATATATGTAATATTAAAATTTTATGATGCAGATTTTTTTTCTTTTTAATATGAATCTATTATAGTCGTTTGAAAAAGGGAAAAAAAAATTATGATTCAATAATGTAATTCGTTTAAAAAAATAATAAGATATGAATAATGAGAAATGTTTAAAGTTTACTGTGCTTGTTGGTTCTTACACGAAAAAATACATTTTCGTATGAACCTTTTCCTGGTGTAGTAAAAACGATTAGCTATTTATTACGGATACAATACTACTTTTTCTTAACTAAAAAATGAATAATGATGACCAAGTTACGGTTTAATTAACTTTTCATGGATTCAACTTCTCTTTTAGGTATGGATTTCATTTTTTTTTTAGGTATGGATTTCTATTTTATTATCTGATAAATCTCCACCGATGACACATAATTGATTAATAAATGCGAACAGCATTGTTTGAACTAACACGAAACATGGCTTTACTAAATTAAAGTGAAAAGATCAAGACCTAACATAAAATTATTATATTCAATAAGTATGTCATAATTTAATAGAAAAATTAGATTTTAATAATATAAAATAAGACATATTAGCCAATAATGATCCGAAATATCACTCTGGTAAAAAATAATTCAGCTATCACTTTCAGTTATACAACCCCGTGTATAACACGAGTTTATAAACTAATACAATATATTAAGATAAAATGGTTCGGGTCTACTTTTATATGGTTTAAAATTTTTAAAAACATAAACAAATCATTTGTTACATTTAAATATTTGAAACTAAATGACGAAAACAAATTAAAACCAAATCCATAACCAATTTATGCACTTTAAGGACTTTAAATCGAATCCTGAAGGCAAATTGGATTTTAGTAATCTTAACTTTGAGCTATTGACATGTAATAATCTCAACACAGAAAATTGTTAACACCAGTCTTAATTTTTATATCATTTACCTGTAATAGTCTCTAGTTAACGCAACCTAATTATGTTAGCATATTGCTGACTTGACATGCTGATATGACTAGATTTTTATGATGGCATATGACAAGATTTGCAGACGTTGCATGTTGACAAGACAAGAATTTCACGTCAGTAAAATCTAACGAAGTTAGTTTTCGTTAGTTGAGGACTGTCACAAATAAATGGTACAAAAAGTTGGGTATATTGGTAACAACTTCTTGAGTTGAGATTATTACAAGCTAATATGTCAAAATTAATATTATTAAAATCCAATTTAACGACCCGAAAAATCTTATTAGTTATAGCTATTCAAAGGAAACCAAAAACATATGTAAAAACAGGATAAAAATACCACTTACTAAAAGATGAAGGGTAAAACTAGTACTTCAAGGTAAAGAGTAAAGTTTTACAATTAGCACCCTTGAAAATAACAAACTTGAAAGTCGGTGCAAAATTTAACTATATAAAACACAACCAAATTATGAATACACATAAAAACAAGTTAAAAGGGTTTTCTCTCTTATTTTCTTTCTCACTTCTCTTAGGAGAGAGAAAGCTTCATCCCTAATCTCTCTTTCTCCTCCATCTATCGCTACAGAAAACCCTATCACATCAAGATTCATTGAATCTTGATTTTACTGATTCAGCTTTCTTCGCCAATCGTCGATTGAACTTTCTAGGTTTTGTTCGATTTCAACAAAAGGGTAGAAACAATCGAGGTATGCAGGCTGATCAGACAGTGTTGAGCTTAAGACCTGGTGGTGGAAATCGAGGAAGAACTTCTGCCCCTCGTTTTGATTCGTTGGCTTTCGGTTCATCTGATCTTCCAGCCCTTCGTCCTCATGGTGGCTCCGGTGCCGGTGCTAATCTCACCGCCTTCAAGGTTGTTGTTTTTTCTAACCCTAATTGGATCTGGCTCTTTATTGTTTTAAATCTCATATGTGTTTGTATCTAGCTGAATTCTATATCATCTAGCTTATTTCTGTGTTGCTAATTTGTGCTTTTTTTAATCTATTTATCAGGCGTTACGTTAATCTAGTGTATATGTTTTGATCTATGATACTTGAGCAGTGTAGAAGCTGGTTTAGATCAACAGTAGTCTACCATATTGATTAAAGATTAGTTTTTTCCAAATGGGGATCTGGTGTTAATGTTTTAGAATCAGATGAAGTCGAATTGATTGAGTGTTTATACTATCTGTATGTTATTATGTATTGTTTGTAGTCTGCATTGGATTTAGGGTTGTTGATGACAATTGTTATGCTGATTGCTGATATATTTATGTGATATTTGTTTCTTGTTAATACAGATACATGCTTTGTTGGTTAATGTTGATGGTGCTATAATGCTTTGTAATTCTGATCTTGAATGATTCAAGACACTGTATGATAGTTAGAGTTAGTGATATATAATAACTCTATTAACTTTATGTTACATATTCTACTTTTTTTGCTCACGTGGAATATATGACAACTCACTTTAAAACTCTAAACAATATGTAATTAGTTGTTTCAAAAGTTTATGTAGCATTTAAATACAATTTAGTTTTGCAAATTGGTGTTGTTGAAGGAACATATCTATGTTGTTATTTAGCATTCTTTGTTTTGTGCCATTGTTTGATTTTTGTAATAATCTTTGTTGTGTGTACTAAATAAAAATCTTCTTTTTTTCTTTCAGTAGCCTAATTTTGTATTTATTTTTGTTTGTTTCTTTTTTAGAGCAATGATTCTCGATTTGAGCTTCGAGAGCGCGTTCGTTACACCAGAGATCAACTGTTGCAACTTAGGGAGGTAAGACTTTAAAGTTCAAACAATACATTTAAGATCCCTTTTTTGTTTTAATTGTTTAAATGATGGTTTAACTTATTAATTCTTATGTGCTTGTGTTGTAAATCATTATATTCCAAGAAGCCAAATATCAAAGTCATATTCAAGCATGTTTATCACTTCCTTTTGATACAAAAGCAGTTCGTTTTTAGTTCTTTTTTGGAATCATATTTAGATATCCCCTTGATAGTTTTTGTTCAATTTTTTTTAATTAATTTTTTTTTAATTATTTATTTGATAAACATTAAAAGTTAGTTTTTCTTTTTTTAACAGGTAGTAAACATCCCTGAGGCGATTCTAAAAGTCAAACAAGAAGTTGAAACTGAATTTTTTGGGGAGACCCAAAACTGGACCAAATCTGATGGAAATGTAATTACCCAAATTTGTATTATTTTCATATTATTTTTCTTATTTGTCAAAGTTTATTCTCATACACGATAATTAATATGTTTGCAGGTGTCAGTTCAGCCTCAGACACGCTACTCTGAGCCTGACAACCGCGACTGGCGGGGACGCGCTCCACCACCAGTGGATGAGCGGTCTTGGGATGGCGGTCGGGAAAACCGCGACTTTAACCGTTCTGATAACCGACAAGAACCGAATTCACAGTTTGGTAGAACACAACCTAACCAAGGGGTCAGTTCTTTAACTATCTCTCTACTATGTTTCACAAGCTTTGGTTTTAACTATTATTTATGTAATTTTTATTCAAGTACAAATGGTGCTAATTTTTTAACTTTTTTTATATAATTTAATTTTTAATTTGAAACAGATGGGTGGCCTCACTCCTGCTCTTATTAAAGCTGAGGTGCCATGGTCGGCTCGTAAGGGAACTCTTTCTGATAAAGATCGCGTTTTGAAGACCGTAAAAGGGTAAACTTGTTAAAAATGTTTATTTTTTTAAAATTCTGAAAATCGTATAAAAAATTGAAAATTTATTTTGATTTTCAGTATTCTGAACAAGTTGACTCCAGAAAAGTTTGATCTTCTCAAGGGTCAACTCATTGACTCAGGGATCACAACAGCTGATATTCTTAAGGTTTGTATATACTTTAATCATATATCATTATCATTAATTTTTTAATAATAAAAATAAATTGTTGATATTGTTATTTTTTTAGGGGGTTATATCTTTGATATTTGACAAAGCTGTTTTGGAGCCAACATTTTGTCCTATGTATGCTCAACTGTGTTCAGATCTCAATACAAAACTCCCACCGTTTCCATCTGATGAACCCGATGGAAAAGAGATTACATTTAAGCGCGTATTATTAAATAATTGTCAAGAAGCTTTTGAAGGTGCTGACAAATTAAGGGCGGAAATAAGGCAGATGACTGCACCCGACCAAGAATCCGAACGTAGAGATAAAGAACGATTAATTAAACTTCGCACTCTCGGAAACATTCGTTTAATCGGTGAGCTTTTGAAGCAGAAAATGGTTCCAGAAAAGATCGTTCATCACATCGTTCAGGTTTGTTATATATTATTATAATGATGTTACGAGTTTGTATTATGATAATTATTTTCATTATTTGTGACAAATGGTGGATTTTGCAGGAACTTTTGGGAACTGACAATAAAGTGTGCCCCGAAGAGGAAAATGTGGAGGCGATTTGCCAGTTTTTCAACACAATTGGTAAACAACTCGATGAAAGCCAAAAATCAAGGCGGATTAATGATCTTTATTTTAACCGACTTAAGGAGTTATCAACAAACCAACAGTTAGCTCCTCGTATGAGGTTTATGGTTCGTGATGTTATTGATCTCAGATCAAATAAATGGATTCCAAGGCGCGAAGAAGTAAGTTGTTATATGTATATATATAGGGATAAGATAATATGGAAACCCACTTTCAATGGAAAAACCATGTAAACCCTGCTTTTACATATGTAAACGAGCAATTTATTATTATTTTTTTTTAACTCTACTTTCAGTTTTATGACTTTTGGTGAAAAAAAATACAAAAGCGCGAGTGAATATTTATAAAAAAAATGATTTGTGACATTTTTTTAGAAAAAAAAAGTAGTTTACATATGTAAACAACTCAAACCCCATCAGCTACAAATGTAGACTCTTTTTTTTTGCTGATTTAAAAAAAAACCCTTCAGCGCTTTTTTTTTTTTATTTATAAAAAGTGACGAAAATGGGTATAAAATGTACCCTACTTTTTGAAAAAAATAAAAAAGATTTTTTAAATGAGTTTTAGTGAGTTTCTATGGTTTTCTCATTGAAAGTGAGTTTTATGATTATAATTCCCATATATATATATATATATATATATATATATATTTTGTTCAATTCATCATCTTTGGGTTTATTAGCATTTGTTTTACATCAATTTTTTTATTGTTATTTTTTGTTTATATATAGGTGAAAGCAATGACAATTACAGAGATTCATACTGAAGCAGAGAAGAACATGGGTCTCCGTGCCGGGTCTACTGCAAGCATAAGAAACAGTCGGGCTTTGGCTGCTGGAGCCCAAGCGGGTTTGGGCCCGAACTTCAACCGACCTGGTACAGGTGGCATGATGCCGGGTATGCCCGGGACCCGCCCGATGCCCGGTACACCTGGACTTGACAACGATAACTGGGAGGTCCCGCGGTCCCGCTCAATGCGTGGTGCCGCCGTTCAACCGCCATTACTGAACAAGACACCCTCACCAAATCAGAAGTTTCTTCCTCAGGGTAATGTCGGTTACATTGGCGGCAAACCAAGCGCGTTACTGCAAGGCGGTGGTGGTGGACCTGGTGGTGCCGCCTCTCGACCGGCGACTCCCAGTAGACCCGTTTCAACACAGTCTCAATCTGCTCCTGTTCCTGCTGTCGCGTCTTTGAAGGCGAAAAATCCCGATGAATTGAAAAGAAAAACGGTTTCTTTACTTGAAGAATATTTCAGTGTTCGTATACTCGATGAAGCGTTACAATGTTTAGAAGAATTAAAAGCACCAGAATATCACTCCGAGTTCGTGAAAGAAGCGGTTTCACTCGCGTTGGAAAAAAGCCCACCGTGTGTCGAACCGTTGGTCAAGCTTCTTGACCACCTTGTCACCAAAAAGGTTCTGACTCGAGCCAACTTGGCATCAGGGTGCATCTCCTACGGGTCGTTGCTGGATGATATCGCGATTGATTTACCTAAAGCACCAACCAACTTCGGTGAGATCATAGGACATCTGATTCTATCTGGTGGATTGGATTTCAAGGTTGTGTTTGATGTTTTGAAGACAATGGAAGATGATTATTTTCAGAAAACCGTTTTCGCAAGTGTTAAATGGGTCGTTGGGTCGAACCCGTTTGGGAAAGATGTTTTGGAATCGCAAGGAGCTGACGTGGGTGCGTGCGAAAGCCTGTTTTAGGAAAAAGATGTTTGTGTTACCATGAATTTTGACACCTCGAACGTTGTTGAGGTTGACTTTTTCTGAGACTTTTTTGTTTTATTACATATTTAGTTTTGTAACTTTGGAGTATAATTTGATTATTGTTGAAGACTTGAGAAGTTCATAAAAGCAACTGTTTGTATTTTATTGAAATCTCGTTGGGTTTTATTAAAATGTTGATTGTTATCAAGTGGGGTTTTGACCCCGTATTTATGATAACCTGTTTATGAATTTTTGTAAGCATGGGTCAGGCAGTTATGGTTATTATGGTTAAAACCGAATGTTTTGGGTTTTAGATTCTCATAACGGATGACATGTATAGTGTGATAATCAAAATATTTAGATATTCAGGAGTTTCGGATAGTGGGGTTTATAAGTGACCACTTTAATGAAACACACGAAGGTTTAACTAACCTGGGTGGATTCGATACTAAATTATTTTTTTCGTAAAAATTAAGAGAACCAAAACACTATTATAAATAATAAATTGCTATAATAATATCTTCTTACTTTTTAGTAAAAACTGTGAGATATAAAGTGATAGTATAAATAACAAGGTACTATTGTAGTATTTTTACAATGATAAGTTTGTATATAGAACATAACTTTTAGTAATAGTATTTTGTTATTTATAAATATATATATATTTTTAAATTAGAGATTCAAAATGATAATATACATAACAAGGTGTTAATGTAACATTTTCATAATGATATGATTGTGTATAATATTTGTGTTAGAACTTTGTTATTTATAAGAACATTTTGGATCTCATGACTTTTATAAAAAATAAGGTTTGTATTTAATGTCTGTTAAAGAAAACCGTAACTATCTTCAACGAGTAAAAAGAGAGAGTCTATGAGGAAAGGTTTTGTATTCTGGATCGAATATATAAAATTCACGGCTAGCAATGTTGGTCGATAACCTGTTAAAATCTAAGCCCATATTTATTGGGCCTGCTTTTACAAGATTGCAAATCCAAAAGTTAAGTCCAAAAATGAATGAACACACTTGTATAGTTGTATAGTTGTATTCTCGCCCACAATTCCACGAATAACAATATTACCTATCACCAATACAAAAAAATTCATTTTTTTTTTCAAATTTTATTTTGTTCGATTCGGTTTTTGAATGCGGATTTGTCTCCGTTAAACCTTCTTTTAAACTCGGTTCGCGCCAACGCAAAACGGTGTTCGACGCCCACATGAACAACATGCGATGCCATTATCTAGTTAGAGAACAAACGTGTGGTTCACCGGTCATCAAAATGAAGATTCATTACATATAGATAGTGTCCTTTCTTTTTTTGAAACCGCAGAGTCCTTACTAGAACATGTTTTATCATTTATTCAAACTAGCACATGGAATACATGAATTTTGAAATAGGATACATTTGTAGCCAAAAGCATTCTAATTAGAAGATGACCATGTTGATATATATATATATATACTAGGTGAGATTCCCGTATACTACACGGTGTACAAATTAATATTTTCAATGAATGAAACATTTAATTTATATTATGGTAACATTCAATTAAAATGAAAGTTTATATGACATAGGTTAATTTCCCGTGTGCTACACGGACTAAATAAAAGTTAGAATGTTAACTAAAAGCAAG
>WOUH02000006.1:1104564-1122675 GCA_009936405.2 Stevia rebaudiana | reverse complement strand
CCCTTATTGCAACCATGACACATGGTCTAATACTCTTAAGACTATGCGGTGTGCCCGGGTGAGTGGGGGCTTGAGTGGGCATGCCACGTAGGAGAGAGAGTGAGTAAAGTTAGTGAGTGGAAGGGTGGAAATGCGTGGGTGCGAGGGGCTTGAGTGATGATTGATTATTATTTTTTTTATAATTTCATTTTATAAAAAAAGTCACATTATTTAAAAAACACCCGGAAAATAAAAAAAGAGTTAAAATAAATAAAAACAAATGTTACATTCTAAAAAAAACATTACATTAATTAAAAAAATACATTACATTCTTAAAAAAAAAAGTCCTAAAAATTAATTTTGAGAGGGGTAATATTTCTTCCTAATTCGTTCTTTTTCTTTTTCGGTGTATACCCGATCGATCCCCGTTAAATGCTCGGTATCCGAGAATAGCATTTGCAACTCGAATAGTCTTTGCCGGTCTTTTTTTATATCATTAAAATCGGCAAACTTCTCGCATAAGTTATCAAGCGGTGTGCTAACCGGTTGAGCTTTCGAAGAAGATGCCCGTTACGGCTCCTCGTCTTCGTCATTGGAATCGTTGAGGTTAATAAAAAGTTTTTTTTTAAACCTTTCAAACGGTCGAAACCTTTCAAACCCACTCCAACAGTCAAAAATTGAATTCTTCACGCTTGAGTCCGGCCATGCCTAAGCCCATCACGCCCCAATAACGCCGCCCCGGGGCGGTGTTGGGGGCATTATTGAGGCCACCCACGCCCCGGTCACCTTCCACACCGTATAGTCTAACTAATTTCCTTTTTTAAGTATTATTTTATAAAATGATTACCAAAAGATGATTTTTCATTTTTATTTATAAAAGAACGACTATTAGAAGTAAGTTCACAACTTTAATATAACATACTCGTTGTTTGCTGCCACTGATTCAGTTACTATGAGATTTTACGTCCGTTACTTTTTTCTTTCAACAGCGACAATCGATTGTCTGACACGTCCTCAAAGAGAAGCTTGTACATCAGTCACACGGCATATATCTCACTAATTCAGAAGGAAACCCCACCTATTCTATGTTCGTTAATCGTTACTATGCATGATAACTACAATTGGAATTTTTAAAAGGGGTTCATAGCTAGTAATATCACATATTAAGAGTTCTAAGTGTGTAATGGTAAGCTATATGGATTTTGTTATATGTTTTGTTTTTTCGATTTAATTATGTGTGGAAACGGACGAGATACTTGGTCTAATTGGTAAATCCATCAAACTTAGTTACGTATTAGACTATGTTTAGTGCGTGAGTAAGGGTGACAAGGTGTCAATGATACGTATGCGTCACGTAGGAGAGAAAGTGTTCTCACATGGGTGATGAGTTGGGGGTGTATTAATGGGTGAGTAGTGTGAGTGTGATAGGTAAAAAGTAGGAGGATGAGTTGGTATATTATGATTGGTTGATAGATAAAATAAATAAATAAATATAAAAAAACACACAAATATCTCACCACGCCCGTGAGCCCAGCACTCAAACCCATATTCACACCCCCCTCTCATGCCCACACCGACACCGCCGCGGTGTTCCGGGCATGATTGGGGTGCTGCATCATCCATCACGCCCCCATCAGTTACCACTACGCCGAACCTTAATGCGATGTTGTTCCCATGAGGTTATTGGTTTGACCCTCACCAATGATAGTAAAAAAGTATCTCTGGAATAAGTGTGTTCTCATAAGTCATAAGTGAACGCAATGAGAGAGTGAACAAATGAAGCAACAAATCCAACAGTTACCACCGACAGCTAATACAAGGATCTAAACTACATAATGACATACATGCACATGCACATGCATGTGTGTGCATCAGTGCATGTCAACCAATCACAAGCATAAACGTGGTTTCGTCTCCATCTAGGGACAGCCAAACATCCAAGGCAACAATATATCAAACTTTTGTTTTCTAACAATGGCTTCTAGAAAAGCATATTCGGACCTAACGTCTTCAACTCTTTCAACTCCGGCCCAAACCAAAAAAAATAAAAAAAATTTAAAACCCTAATAGAAAACGAATTAAGATATATTGTATCATTTTCTTCTTTATTTTTTATACGTACTACGTGTCTGTAATTAAATATTAGTTTGCATACCGGAACGTACTAGTGAAATAAAAATAATTTATAATATTATATTTGAGCAAAGATTTAATTAATCAAAGTCAGATACGATAACATAATTAATACGAAACAAGTAAAGTTTTTAATGTACAAATTTGGTACAATATTACAAAAGTAACATGTAACATGCTATGAACTCCTCGTATCCATGACGTGGTATGAATATTGTCCACGGCATAAAAGGAATTCATCACGTCTAATCAACATGTATTATGTTATTAATAAAGTAAATTATATAAATTAGGAATTCATCTCTTCTAAAAAAAAAATTTACAGACTCGGTTTCTAAATTTCTATGTCACTTATTCGTTAACTTATTTATCAAGACTTGTTGAAAGAAAAATAAAATCCTTTTTAAGATATTTGAGTAGATATCAATTCTGTAAAAGAGAAAATTTTAATTTGTCCTTTTAATTTTTTGGCTATATACGGATAAATATCTATAAGAAAAATAAATGAGGTGGATTTGAGAGAAAGGAGAGTGTAAAACAATCCTCGGATACGTGCTACTTTAACATAACTAATAAAAAATAAATAATTAATAGATCAGTTGAGTGATTGAGTCGATCTCTCCATGCTTGAAAAACTACTCCCAAACCTAAGGTTAACTTAATTAACCTTTGAAAAGAAGCTTGACGCTAGTAGATTTGAACTTATTTCATTTGTTTAGAATGCCAACGTATGTACGTGGAAATGGTATCACTGAAAGATGTACGGATAATGAACATATATAGGGTATGCCGTGAAAATAAAATAAAAAAAGAACATAGGGTATACTGACAAAAATGCATTCCATGACAACATATGTCACGGGTTTTAATAATTCCGACATTCAATTCATGTCTTGATCTAAAAAACGTACTGTAAATTCGAAGTTTGTGTTTCATAATTCACATGGGGGCTATGAGTAGGGTTGTCGTTTAGGTTTGTTAATCGGCATTCGGGTTTCTCAGGTCGGGTTATTCGGGTTTTAAGAATGTAAAATTGGAACCGAATATCGACCCATATAATATTATTTTATTTCGTTTTTGGGTTTCAGGTTTAATCGGGTCGGATAATTCGGGTATTCGGGTATTCGGGTTATGACATGAAAAAAATTAAAAAAAAAAAATTTGGCTACGTTTTGGCCTAAATACCTTGTAATCATCTTTTTTGTCAGTTGAATTTTAGCTTATCCCAAAACTATATATCCAAAATCTTACAATTATGTTGAAATTTAGATTATAAAGCTTGGATTCCATTATATTCTATACTATGTGGTTAGTTCACGTTCAATGAAAAATTCAAAAAATGGTTTTATATAATTATCAATGGTATAGAAGGAATTACTTTATTGGTTTCTTTAGTATATATATAAACTATTCAAATGCATACAACATTGCCAATTAATTTAGCATTTCATCATTAATATGATTAGGAAAATTATATACTTGATTCAGAATCAAGCATAACTACATCAGATTTAAGTAAAGACGTTTAAAAATGTTCGACATATATAATCCTATTATAGTAATATATTGCATATCTAATCCTACTATTAAAAAGCAAAATAAAATGGTATTCGGGTAGATCCAAATATTGACAAGGAGTAATCAAATACCAACTCAAACATGACATTCGGGTTCAGGTTCATGCCATATCCGGGTTGGGTTGTTTGGGTATCCCTTTATTCGGGTTCGGGTTGGTTTTGTTCGGGTTCGGATAAAAAAAACACCCCTAGCTATGAGGTGTGCAGGAGGTGCGACCGCACAGAGCCCCAATTTTTTAAGGGCCCAAAATTTTATTTTTTTTACATGTAATTATATTTATAACAAAAATGTATATGATCTACAATCAAATTTATTTAACTTATTATAGTTTTAATTTAATTACAAATGACATAGAGATCGAGATCTATTAACTTATAAATTATTATAGTGTTAACCCAATTTTTGATTTATGAATATTACTGTATATAGGGGGTCAATTTTTAATAGTTACATATGTCACTTAAAATCTCGGAGACGGCCTTATAAATCATATACCAGTTTGAAGCCAGAATTGATATACCAGAAGTTTCAACTTTTTATGGACGAATTCAAATTGAACTTCAGACGACAAATTCAATTTAAGGTTCATGCATACCTCTTTGAAATTATATATGTATCATCATGACCCTTTTGGTTTTATGACCGAATTCAAATTATTCTTCCACATGTTTCCATTTTCACTAAACCATTAGCATAATTTTGTTGAATCATATATATATTCAATCGAACCTTATAAAAGTCTTACCTTTGAACCTAATTAATTTAGTATTTAATAGAATAGTAATATAGCAAGTAAATTTTGAGAGAAAAAACTTTTACCGAGCTAGATAATATCAAATCGATTAAAGAGATAAATAACGTCAAACTTCAGGAAGAAACACACAAGAAAAATCAAATCTCAAGGTCCAGAATCACAAATATAGAAATTATGAAGAGAAAAAACTCTTGAATTATTGAACCGGGACATCTATTTATACAAAAAAAATCATTAACCCTAACTTTACTACAAAGCAACTAACTTATTTTAATTAAACTCAAATTATATTTAAACAACTAAATCATATGCATAAATAAACTTTCCACTTAGCATCTTACAAGATTAGTCCAACAAAATCTTGGAGAGTTAGAGATACAAAAGTTGGTCTAAAACGGTAAAGTTACATTATTTTAGTAAGCAACGTTCTTAAGTTAGTATGTATGAATAACAACACAACCGGATCGAATATAACGATACCAAAAAAAAACCGAACCTTGGGTTTCCTGTAGAGACGGATCTCGACAGAAGAAGTCGTTGGATCATTGGTTGGATGCTACTTGTATAGTTGTATTGCTTGTTTTTTCACACTTTAAATCTTGAATTTTTCACGTAGTTGACTATTTGGCACCTTGACTTTTTTGTTGTGAGTTTTTCACTTGGTGATTAGAGCTCTCACTCTTAAAAGACGTTCAATTCCCGGAATTTGTTTGAATTCCATTTGAATTTGTAACTGAAAATAAAATTTTAATTTAAATGATTTCTATATAAATACTGAAGAAACGAAACAGAAAACTAAACACAATGATAGTGATTGTAATTTAACTGAAAGTAATATTTTAATTTAAATGATTTCTATAAAACTTTAATTTAAAATGTGTTTGATTTATATAGTGATTGTAATTTAAAAATCATTGTATAGACAGAAATTGCTATAAGTATTAAATTACTTAACCTTCTGTTATAAGTATAAAATAAGGTAACCTTCTAGAAGGATTCGTATAGTGAAGATTGGTTAGGTATAGAATTGTCAATTTTTTCTCTTAATATAACGACAGGTTGAAATCATATTTAAAATACTGACCATGACATCTTCACCCTCCAAATGTATCTTCGGTTACGATGTTGACGTTGGCACATTAGAAGTTATGTATTCTTTTTTAGTTCTAAAAAAATAATTTAACTGATATATTTATTCAATAATGGGCTTAATGTTGCGAGAAACTTAAATAGTAAGACATATATTTGGAGATCAGGTAATTTAAAGAAACTAATGTGCATATCTAATATCACATGAATGTAATTACCTTTTTTAAGATGATTATGTTACTAACATGTTTAATGAATTCATTGCAGGTAATGTTCTTGAGTTCTAAGTTCTATTCTATGTTGAAAGATTTGCAAATTCCTATTAAGTGTGTTAATAGATTTCAATAGTCTACCTCACGGTATCAAAGATTTGCGAAGATTTGGATTCCTCGATCAACTTTGAACCGGGTAACTGGCTTCAACCCACATGGCCTCACCAGAGAGCCATCAACCAATTTCGTTCGTTATAAATGGTGAATCTATTAGCATATTAGAAGAAAAAAAGGAAAACAAAATAAAAAGATGCATCACATGCTTGTACCTCAAGACAAACTTTCATAGTAAAAAAAGAAGCCTTAACGAATCTAGCCACCATAAACTTGGTTACAACCTTGAGCACAAAATGTTAATAAAAACAAAAAAATGTTGGCTTTACATTCCCATTGAACAGACTTTAGTTTTAAGGTTTATATAATATACAGAAAGGTTTATTAAGGAACTATAAAAACTGAGGAACATTGGGTCGTTGATCTTTAGTATAAAATAATCTAGTACAAAAAATTCAATATTTGTATTGAATTTTTTTAATTGGAATTTGTATGTACTGGTGGATTATTTTTTGCATTGGGTTTTTCTTTGTGTATTGGATTTTTTTGTACTAATATTTCTTTTTTTATAATGGAGTTTTTTTTGTACTGAATTGTTTTGTATTAATGATTAACGACACACAGGTGTTCCACACTTTCGGCTTTTTTTATGGTTTCACAATGACCTTTCCCATATAATACAATAAGAGTTTCTGAAGCCACTTTATGCAAATCATAATTTAACTCGGGTTCGATTATGATAGAGGGCGAAGGTTTACTCACTCTACGGGGCTCCTCCGCATTTGGTGTCATCGTGGAATCTCACGAAAATTGAGTAGTCGACCTTATTTACAGGACACGAAAGTACAAGATAGACGTGAGAAGTTACGATGTTAAAAAAGTAAATAATAATTACATGTTGAGTGAAAAGAAAGATGATAGTAATAAAGAGGTAAAATTACAACAACAATTTGAATCCTCGATGCATTTAAGGTACTTTAATTAAAAAATGGTAGAAATGTCTAACTCTATTACTCTCTTAATTATTTGAGCTCAATGAGTTAAAAAATACAAATCCGTACCTTAAGTTGAGACAAATTAAAGGTTATAATCTAAATAGTTATAATGGGTAAATTTCAGGGACTGAAATTAACTTTTTTTTTTAAATGAGATTAGAAAATAAACTCTTGCCAATTAGTCAAATTACCATCTTCCCACTTCTATATATATCCTCACACCGAGGCTACGAAACCCGGTGCTCCAAATCCAATTCGTTCTTCTTCCCTCCAAAACACACCCTTTTGCGTCAGAAATTTCTTAAACAATCAAACCCAACCTTCAATTTTGTACTCAAATCATATCCCTATGGAAAGCAATCCAAAGATGAAGATGAACATCACTATAACGAAATCCTCAATTATCCCTCCATCAGAGAACATATCAGAAACCCCCAAACAGCTATGGACCTCGAATTTGGATCTGGTTGTTGGCAGAATCCATATTCTGACTGTTTACTTCTACAGACCTAATGGATCTTCTAACTTCTTCGATCCAAACGCGATGAAGAAGGCGCTAGCTGATGTGCTGGTGTCGTTTTATCCGATGGCAGGGCGATTGGGTAGAGATGAGAATGGTAGAATCGTGATTAATTGTAACGGAGAAGGAGTTTTGTTCGTTGAAGCGGAATCGGATTCCAGTTTGGATGATTTTGGAGGGTTTACTCCGTCGCCGGAGTTCCGGCGTCTTACTCCGACTGTTGATTATTCCGGCGATATTTCTTCGTTTCCTCTGTTTTTCGCACAGGTACTTACCCTAATTAGATCAGATTTTTTTTCTACAATTCATGAGATCTAAAACCTCACTATCGCACACAATTAAGCCATTGTAGAAGATTAATATTGCATGCAACTAGAATTCTAGAATGAATGGTAGGATTATTAACTACCTAAAAAAGAGCTATAATTAGGTTTTAAGTATGATTTAATATTTGGATAAGTACAGCGATACAGCCTAAATAGCTATACAATTACGTACATCATCTTTCATCTTAATGGTGGAGAAAACTAATTTTCAAAACCATAAATTGCATAATAATTGCCTCTAAAATGTCATTGTGACAGTAAAATCAATTTGCCCTATTTTATGTCTAGATTCATTGAGTCTCCATGGTTGAAATGGTCTGAAAGTAATAGATCTGTCCAAATTTTGGGCTTTCAAAAAATAAACCTTCTTAGATCTCTGGTTTGTTTCTTTAGGAAAATTAGTAATTGTATGATCTCATACATAATATTTAGAAGAAACTTTTATATTACTTTAAAATTATATGCGAGGCTGCTATGCACATTCAAGTTTCTGTCATATTATGTTGGTCAAGAAACTTCTATCATTAGACGAAAGCTGGTAAAGATTTCAAACAAATCATTAATCTTTCACCTAATCCCAATTTAAAGTTAATGTTTCTTAAATCTTTCAAAATGAATATAGTTGCTTTACTGCATTTAATGCATATGGTACATGTCATATTGCGTAATTTTTAGTTTTGGTTTTATAACCCCTTTCTTAAAAGTACAAATCTTGTTGCTTGAATCTTGTCCAAACTGTTAAGTGATAACATCGTGTATAGTATTATGCTGTATCAAACATTAAAAAAATCTAATTAATAATGCATGTGGGACAAAGATGAAAACTAATCTATAGTATTATATTTAACAAGATATTGTAAGGATGTTTTGGGATTTGATTTCTATTAGAAGCAACTAGCATTATTTAATTGAGAAATTAATATAATGTCCAATTGGCCATCAGCATCATTTAGATGAAGAGCAGGTAAAGTGACTTTTATACAGAAGTAAAAAAACAAGACTATCTTTTCCTGATTTTGACTTTTAACATTTGACTTTTGATTTCTGCTTTTTATATACCAAATTGATTAAAAACTACTTGAATTCAATTCACCCAAATTGATTGATTTTTTTATTTTTTTTTTTTCTCAAGGTAACTCATTTTAAATGTGGAGGAGTTGGTCTTGGATGTGGTGTGTTCCATACATTATCAGATGGTCTATCATCTCTACATTTCATAAACACATGGTCCGATATGGCTCGTGGTCTGTCTGTAGCCATCCCACCATTTATTGACCGAACCCTGCTACGTGCACGCGAGCCACCGACCCCGACTCATGACCATGTTGAATACCACCCACCACCGTCAATGAACACCACCACCCAAGGTTCACTTTCTAAATCAACCACCACCATGCTAAAACTCACACTTGACCAACTCAACACCCTCAAAGCTAAAGCCAAGAACGATGGTGGGCCCATTAATAGCTCATACGAGATTCTAGCGGCTCACATCTGGCGATGCACGTGCAAGGCTCGCGGTCTCCCAGATGACCAACTGACCAAACTGTATGTAGCCACTGACGGACGGTCAAGACTCAGTCCTCGCCTGCCACCTGGCTTCCTCGGGAATGTTATCTTTACAGCTACCCCAGTTGCAAAGTCAGGTGATTTGGTATCAGGATCATTGTCGAATACTGCAAAGCTGATTCACACTACATTGACAAAAATGGATAACGAGTATTTGAGATCGGCTATTGATTACCTTGAGTTACAACCCGACCTATCGGCTCTTATTCGTGGACCGAGTTACTTTGCGAGCCCGAATTTAAACATAAATAGTTGGACCCGACTTCCCGTACACGATGCGGATTTCGGGTGGGGTCGACCGATTTTTATGGGACCTGCGATCATATTGTACGAGGGAACCGTGTATGTTCTACCTAGTCCGAACAATGATAGAAGTGTGACTTTGGCAGTGTGTTTGGAAGCAAGTGAGCAACCACCTTTTGAGAAGTATTTGTATGAAATGTAAGGTTTTGGAACAAACAAATTGTGAGCAGTTTGTTTTTTGGTTTTATTTTTTCTTTTTCTTTTTTGAAATAAAAAATGTAAGAGCAGCCCATGATGAATGAGTTTTGTACATTAACAAGATTGCGTATAGGTTTAATTAACTCTTGGTCAAACAAGATTGTTTTGCAAAAGATTCAATCTAGATTACCGATATAAGTATTGTTAGAGAGAATATTAAATGAATAACCAAATAAATCGCATAATAAAGTTGTATGTAATGTTTCATAGATATAATGAGAGTGAATAAGTGGGCATGTAACAGTCACGTACGTGTATCACGATTTAAGTAAAAATAAGTGGTTCTTGTTTTCAACTTATAAATAGTTTTGCATTAAACTATTTGAAAGAAAGAAGCTGTATTTTAAGGAAAACAGTTTTAAATATATGGAAACGCTTAATATGTTTTTAAGCTGTAACTCACTATTTTAGATATGTCAAAAAGTTTTTGGGTCAAACAATATGGCATTGACCCGATTGCTGAGTTTTTGGGTCAATTGGTCTCAAGATTTATGTTTTGAACTTTGGATACATCATGGAACGTGAAAGAAAAACCAAACATTTTCAAAGTTAAATGGAACCAATTTAAGCTAAAAAGTTTATAATTAAAATTCGGAAGTTAATAAGATATCAATAGTGGTAACTGGTAAGCCGAAACAAACATGTAAACTAGGCCATTAACCCAAAACCCAAATGTTTGCATTTACGGGCCAATTGGGCTCAGTATTCATAGATTTGGGTTATACTTGTAGTCATTTGTCATTCCATTTCTATCTTCGGTTTAACAAAGGATGCATTGGCCGATTGGTGCATTTGTGCAAACGTTAAAGAAACTACAAATTAAATGGATTTTTGGTAAGAATAAGCCCATATAGAAGGTACAAAATCTTCTCAATATCACCCACAAACATACCAAACCTCTCATCCAAACACACCACATTCACTTGTGTTATTTTGTCTCAAGTTACTACTAAACATATAGAAGGTACAAAATCTTCTCAATTTCATCCACAAACATACCACACCCTTCATCCAAACACACCACATTCACATGTGATCAACTCGTTACGAATAATTCAGCTTGTAATAAGCGTATGAGGGTAACATGTTTATAGTCATATTTTGTTTAGTCTCGTTGACTCGCTACCTCGAAACACTCTTACAGTCCTACTCGATTGTCAGATAAATTTTGGGATCCGCTCTTTTGCGGAGTCCTTTCTCGTCCTGTTTTCTCAACCCAAGAAACTTAGCTACTTATCATCAACAAACAAATGGTCTCTCTAGTTTATGTGTATACAGAATGCCATACAAATCCTTAAATCATGTCTTGACAACATGTAATTTATATATGCACAAAAGGGCACAAATCGTATGTATAGCATTTTGTACTAAATGATTCGTACACTATATAATAGTTTGATACATAAAGAGAAAGTGTACTAGGTAAGTTATATCTTCATAAAACTTAAGGGACTTCTAACAGAAATATGAAAATTCATGAAGGACAAAATAATGAAATATGCTGAATAATACCCTGGTTATCGTTCGTGGTGCTTTGCTGCTTGCTGTTTAGTACGCCATTGAAGACACATCAGGTAATTTCGTATTCTTGTTTTTCTTTCGAACGATTTATTCAACATCCTCTAATCATCTGTTTTTGTTTCTGAGAATTTATAACCAAATATGTTTCTAATTTCCGACTGAATCGAATATGCAGCACTCGATTGAGAGTGTTTTGATCTTAGGTATTCAATCAGGGATGGGTTTTTCGTTAGTTCGTTGTAATTCTAGATTGATTTCTAGTTTTGGGATTCGTGAGTGTGTTTTAGTACTTAGATTCATGAAAACATCTAAGAAAGAGTTTCAATTTGCGTTTAGAACATCAGATAGCCAGATAGTTTACTTTCTAGATCATAATTGGGGATTGTGAAATCTGATGGATTGATCGGATTTCACTTGTATCGTTCAAGAGTACTAATTTTGAGATTAAATGAAAATATAGCTCTTAGTTAGATTGATTGTTTTTTCAAGGCAGCAATCAGTTGTTTCAGTTACTCTAGGGTTAATCTGTTTTATTCTTTTTATCTGCATGATTGAATCATATACTCCCTTTGGTTGATATATATTTTTCTGACATATTTGACACCATTTTACATGGCTTCTGCTTTTGAGTTACTAACATAGTTTATGGTTATTTGTTTACACAGTTCGATTACAGTTTTTTTTTAAATGGAAAATACACAAGATTTGGAGGAGAATCAGAATAAGGAGATTCAATTAGAAAAAGAAACGCGCGAGGAGATGCTTTCAAGGCACAGGTAAGTTTTTTTTTTTAGTTTTTAAAATAGTTAATGCATAAAAACATAATATTAAATTATATTACCACTATGATAATCTTGTATTGTAAATATAACAATCAAGGAGATCCTATACACTTCTGGTGACTTTCAACCCATTTTATTTGAGCTCTTTTAACAAGTAAATTATTCAATAAATTTTATAAGAAAATATATATACAGGAAAGAGATTACTCAGCTACAAAACAAGGAAATTGGATTAAAAAAAGCGGCTGCAAAAGGAAGCAAAGCGGAACAAAAAGCTAAAAAGAAACAAGTGGAAGAAGAAATAACTCAACTCACAAGTGATCTCAAGCAAAAACATGTAACCGAACTTGCTTCTGCAGGTTACGTTAATATAACCGCCAGTGGAAAAAATAAAGAAAATAATATTGATATTTTAGCAAAAGCGATAGCTGGGGTGTCGGTTACCAACCAAACCGAGCCCGCAAAGCCCACTAAAAGTGCAAAAAGAAAAGAAAAACGGGCCCAACAAGAAGCAGCCCGAGAGCAAAGAATCCAAGAAGAACAAAGCAATATTGTAAGCGATCGAGTGGTTGAAAACGAAATATTAGAGAAAAAACTTGAACCACTTGGTTTAATGATTAATGAAATTAAACCAGATGGTCATTGTCTTTACAGAGCTGTTGAAGACCAATTAAAAGTCAAAGGTTTGACCTTTTACACATTTCAACAACTTAGAAAAATTGTGGCTGATTATATGAGGAAAAATTCAACCGATTTTCTTCCGTTTTTTCTATCGGAAACTGTTACAGATGATGATTATGATAATCCTGTTGTGGAAAAGAGGTTTGAGAGTTATTGTAATGAAATTGAGTCAACGGCTACTTGGGGTGGTCAACTTGAACTCGGTGCTTTGACTCATTGCTTGAAAAAACATATTATGATATTTTCAGGATCTTTTCCTGATGTGGAAATGGGAAAAGAGTACAAATCTAATGAGTCTTTCGGTTCAAGTATTATGTTATCGTATCATAAGCACGCGTTTGGGTTAGGTAAGCATTATAACTCTCTTGTACCCGTTTGAAAAAACTCTAAACGGGTCGGATAGCAAATCATACTTTCAAGTTAATACCTTTTTTTTAATTTTCCTTCATTTTTTGTAATGGTTATAGAAGTGGTGGTTAATCTTTTGTATTAGTAGTTGTAATAGAGTATTGGTATGAAATGTTCCTTTTATTTGAACTTGTGTCACCCGAATAATATTATTGTTGTCATAAATCTTGGATGGCATGTGAGGTATGGTGTTTGATTTTTACTCATGATATATGTGTGTGTTTTGACTTTCTTACAAGTTGTTATTCTTGATTTCCCAAAAAATATGAATTAATTTAAAAGTCTCAACCCATAAAATTCTACAATTTGTTAAGCCACCTTGAAATATCCATTGGTTACAAAAAATATCTCATTTTGTTGTTTATATATAGGAATGATAATAAGGTTAAATATTGGTTGAAAACCCTCTTGAGTGGAGAAAACCGTAGAAACTCTAAAAAACGCTCAAAAGTTCTAAGTTAGAAATTTTTATTTTATTTTTTTTTTTAAAATGCTAATTTTTAAATGCATTTTCGTCACTTTTTATAAAAGAAAAACAAAAAACAAAAAAACGCCGAGTACTTTAAAAAAAAAAATACTCCTAAAATTAAAAAAAAAAAAAACGTTTTTCAGCGAAAAAAGTGTAACATATGTAACATTTACAAAAGTTTACATATGTTACATTTTCTGAAATGATCTCAGCCATCCAATTCTCAAGATCAACGGTTCAGATATGGTTTCCAGGGTTTTCTCAACTGGACATCCTTCACGATGATAATAATTATATGTATAATAATATTTATTGCATAATTTTATACTTAATTACTTTAATTATTTAGATAGTAAGCTCGTGAACTTAATTAAATTAGCTCTAATTTAGATTTTAAACTCAACAGATTTAAGTTTGATATGAGATTTACTATTATCTCATGAATAGCTCACATAACTATGTAATCACCTCACTATAACTAATTACAAAAAACAACTTACGTGATGAAAGTTCTTGTTTCATTGATGGTAAAATACAGTTGTTTTTTTAATCTTAAATTTAGTGCACGGCTTCTTTGTCCCAAATGAGTTTCAAAGAAATCCCATAAAGAATGACGACAAACAAAAGAAACTTTGACCTAAGAATCAAAACCTTCCAAAATATATTCTTGTTTACTCAGCCAGAAGATCAGATGATTAATAATTAATCATCATATACATAATTCATAATTGTATACATCACCATTCATTATCACAACGTCAATAAAAAGAATACATATTCATCCAAGAAACCTTTATTTACACAAACTTCTTTAAAACCATAAACTTACTATCAAAACATATTAACATAACCACAACACAATACCAATTAAAAATCAAAAGTTTTGATCTTGAAGTATATAGATTAACCTAATCCATCTAATTAATCACAAGTTTATACCCGTAAAGCCACGGGATCTTGCCATGAAATCTTCCTTTTCCCCGATCGATTCGTTGAACCATCACCGACATTTCTGCAAATTGATAGCATTAAATCATTCTGTTGTTCTTTTCTTTGATCTTCAAAGCTTTCTTGCACTTCCTCTTCTTCTATCTGAAAAAAAACAATAATAAACCATTAGCAAACTGTAACTAACTTTTAACAGTTTCATTTATGGTTCATCAAAGTTGGTCAACTTACTGATATCTGGTTCAAGTCAAATATTGGAGCACGCGCTTGAACCGAATCTTGTTTACCAATAAAACCGGTTTCTTTCGGGTTGAATTCGGTTACTGGAGACGAGTTGTTTCCCATAACCCTTTGGTTTGGATTGACACCATGCAAAATTACAGTTCTGTCCAAGTCAACCGCCAGAGGTGGTTGACCTGGAATTATGGTTTTCTTCTTTGTATGCATTTTCCCATTTTGGATAAGGTTTGGAATCAGGGGTAAATTTGGTAAAGTTGCAGACTTTTTGGGGTTAACCTTTTCCTTCTTGCTTTTCCTGAATTGGGTTGTTTCTATAGTATGTGATTTCAATTCTTGTGAAGTTGATGATTTCTTTTTCAATAAAAATTTGCGCCGCCTTCTTAAGAATCTGGAATAATCAAGAACAAGAACTGAAATCTTGATAAATATTTAAGTTTCTTTGATTCAGGATGCACAATTAGGATCTTGATAGAAACTGTTAATTGAATTGAGAATGTTTCTTTTTCTATTTTTATACCTGACTTCAGCTTCTAAATTCTGTTTATTTTGTTTCATAACCTCCAATTGGTTTCTTGCAGCCTCTGTTTCCTGCAAATCCAGAAAAACATTCGACAACACATTTTTTTTTTTTTGTTAACTATGACTCTGTGAGAACCCATTGGCATAAAACCTTCAAGGTTTCAATAACACAATTGATGGTAACTCAAACCAGTTTGGTTATTTCTAAGATCAGATTAAAAAACATTTGACACAAATACCCTTCTGTGATTGGGAGAGCAAACAAGATTTACCAAGAACATTCTGCAAATAAAAAATCAATTCTTTTTTGAATCTATCAACTTTAGCAACCAACAACCAGAGCACAAAATAAACACATTCAGAAAATTAAAAGTAAACCTAGATCAATGATCAAGTTCCATGATTGAAGAAAATATGATTAGATTTATTATGAGGCATACACAAGGTTATTTAATTGGCTATATGTGTAATTGAGCGCATAAAATCAAGAAACATTAAGAAAAACAACAATAACCACAAAGAAATTAAACAATCAAACAATCTTGAAGAAACCAATTATGTGCGACTAAATAGAAAAATGAAATTAATAAGAGTATACCT
Organism: Stevia rebaudiana; assembly: GCA_009936405.2. Taxonomy (NCBI): domain Eukaryota; kingdom Viridiplantae; phylum Streptophyta; class Magnoliopsida; order Asterales; family Asteraceae; genus Stevia; species Stevia rebaudiana. Next base: position 1,106,737 of record WOUH02000006.1, on the reverse strand, counting down.
GCTGCAAGTTAACATAATCTCGAAGAAGGGTATGCTGCTTAAATCTTTCATTAATATTATCATTATGCACATGAGATGATAGATCAAAAGCAACCCCTTTCATCTTTTTGTTCTATCAAATCCCAATTTCTTCAAAATCCACTTTAGAAAAGAAATAATTTTGGATAAAAACAATAAAAGGGATATAAAAGATAGATGAAAGAAGAGTGATGATGTGGGACAGAAAATATATTAAGATTAATGGGTGTGGGGGAGTGAAGGTTCTTGCTTTTCTTGTTTTCTCTGTTGATGTTGATGAAACTTGCGAAATTGAAATCCCTAAAAAGCCCATATCCAACGTTTTGTTTGGGACACGATGGAGTGATGAAGATGGACAATTTTGGGTGTCTGCAGAAGGGTAATTGTGGAACAACAATACTTAATTGATCTGTATGTAAAGATTTGGTTTTGTGTGAGACAGTGGTAGACTATGAAGTTGGTTTGGTACTTTGGTTAAGAGTTTGAAGACAACTCCATCTTTCTTTTTAAGTTTCTTTTTTTGTAGTAAATTGTTAGTTTACGTAGTTTTGTTACTTTATTTTGAAAGGTTTTTCATATCTATATCTCTCAAGTTTGTAATTTTTTAGCATGTTCATTGAGTTCAATAAAGCCATCCCAAAAACTATGTTAAGTTAGGTAGTAACCCGGCACGGACAGTAGCCCGGGATGAGTGTCATTGTCATGTCTTTGAAAACTGTTCATAGCATTTAGGTAACAGTGTTATTCCCTTACCGTTGAGCTAACTTTTGAATACAAATGATATTTAACTAACTCAGTATTATAACACGTTTATAAAAAAATCTTAGGATGAAATGTATTGTATCGAATTGATGATTCGTGGAGTGAATGACATCTCAACTCACACTTTAGTGCATTATTACATTAGGGTCGACTTTGTTATGCATCAGTAACTATTGTTATTGTTGATCTTGAATGACCAACTATGACCACTTGTAAAACACCTGATAAAAAAAATTCTAGATAGACAGATAGTTATGAATTATCTTATTTGAGTCTTATAATCATTATTGATGGTCTTTTTTGTGCCTACCGAACAATTGGAAGGCATGCTTACTTTTTTCCTTTGGAAGGCATTGAAAAGAACAATTAGAACAATTAAAAAAATTAACTTAATTGATGTGATAAATCATTCAATTAAGTTTTTAGAGCGCCAAATGTTCATATTTTGACATAAGGTTAATCATTGATTAATGATGCTTTGCTTTTGATCTATATAATAGTTTTGACATGAAACTATTTCCCTACAACATATGCATTTCATAATGACCCAAAGTTATGGAATCATATTAACACAACAATTTCCTTTCAAACTTTTAGTGAATCAATCATATTCATACCTATAACTTATCAACCCACAATGTTTTTTGTAGATTGATCATATATAAGCCTACAAAACTCATGGTCTTGGTAAGTTTTTACCAGCCAAGAATGATTCGAAAAGAAGAAACCCTCTTTCGGGTTGCAACAAAGGGACTTCGTGACCGGCTCCCCTAACTGTCGCGAATGTTAGCCCGTCATACACTTCAGTCCATCCTCCCACCTAGTAATTATTCATATCATTGATAATTACACACATATGACACATTATATATATATAGAGGGTGTGTGTGTATAACCTGATTTTATAGAGTTATAAAAAAACTCAATATGGGTCGTCTATGTAACACATGTGTACACTGTCAGCACACATATACACTATGTAACACGTCTTTAAAATGGAGGGTTTAGATTAAGTTTTTGGTAAACTCTCTAAGGTAAGGTTAACTTAATACACGTCTCATATATATGGAGAAAACTTAGAAAACTCCTTAAATCAATGGATTTTTTAAAATTTTGCTTTTCATTACTTTAATTTATAAGATTACAAATACAATAAACAAAAAAAAGTTTGAAAAAAATATGAAACTCACGAAGTTACGTATATGTAACAAAAATGTTACGTATGTAACTCATGTAATGTGCATATACATATATGTAATTAAATGAACCACATAATTTTTTTTTTCTTTTTATTACATTTCTAACATTGTAATAAAAAGCCGGAGGTCTCTTTGGAGCAGCCTCTTTATCTCTCTGGGATAAAGGTAAGGTCTGTCTCTGTCTCACCTCCCCC
>WOUH02000006.1:1089040-1104464 GCA_009936405.2 Stevia rebaudiana | reverse complement strand
AGAGGACTTTAGCATGGCATGTTTATAATTCATGTAATAACCCCGTGGTCATTGTGTCTTAACCTTAGCATGTATATATAATCTCCCCGTATTGTAAAACAGTATAACGTTAATAAAAGAAGGGCCGTGGACTCACCTTAGTAGACAATAACGGTAGATAGAGAAAACGATAATACGAGAATCAACGAACAGTCGACAGAACCTCTACGCTTCGTGTAATCAACGAACGAATTCAACAGTGATTCGGAAGTTTGGATTAAGATCTCAAAAGTAGAAATTCGAGAACAGAGAGCAGAATGTGAATGTAATTTCGTATTTGAGTGTGATTTCAGACTGAGCTCGTGAAGCTCTATTTATAGACACAACTGGGTTCGCTCGCGGCACGCGAGAGATCCTGACTCCGCCGCTCGTGCCACGCGAGAGGGGGTATCTTCGAGATGAAGTCGTCTGGTCGCTCGCGACACGCGAGAGTGTAAGTATGGACAGTTCGCGGCACGCGAGGGCCAGCCGCAATTTAGGTTCGGTCCGAACCTACCGTGAGTCAGCTTTCCCGAAGCTATATGGCATTGACACGTGGACCAGTCAATGCCACAGCGATTCCTGTGATGCCACGTGGGACCCGGACCACCCACATGGTGCCACGTCAGCCCGAACCTCGATCGGTCAGTCGGGTTAACTTTAAATGCGTTTTCCCGCTTCGTTAAGGCTCCGTTTTGCGCGTGGTTTTCGCCTATGTTCACGGTTTTCCGTTCCGGATCAAACCCCGTTGGTTTCACCTCAATTTGAGGTGTCGGGATTTCAGGCTTATAGAACGGTGCATCGTTTTACGTGTAACATTCAAACCGTCGCTCAAATCGAAATTCCGCATACGCTCAAATGAATCGAAATACAATTTAGAATATAATAAGAATATTTATTTCACATAAATATCAAATTACAAGTAGATACCGACTGGTTTTACAAAAGTCAAAGACCGGAATTTGATCGGTCAACTGTCGGAAATGGCCAGTTGTTATAATATATGTATCTATTATAATAAATTAATAAATTTGTGGGACATGTCAACTTCTAATGAAGTGAATTTATGGTTTTCTCGCCCCCTCTCATATTTAATGTATTTAATGCTAAATATTAAAGCCATTATATTTAAATTATAATAGAGCTATTTACTTATTTAACTTTGAATTTATAAACTTATAAACATTTATTTATTTTGTTATTGAAAAACATATACTCCTTTTATGTGATAATTTGTTTTGAAAAAAAGAAAAGAAAAATTAAGTTAAATATGATAAATAACCTGATTTTTCAAATTTCAATCTTAATGTTATTAAGTAATAAAATTAAGTTAAATACAATAATTATTATGTGGGGATGGGGTTGGAGTCCCAAAAAATTGTGGTTGAAATCTTGTTCAAAACAAAAAATTAATCATTAAGAAATATTATGGTGATGAAATAACATATTTCAACTCAAACAATTATATTAGTTACATTTAATATGAGAGAAAAATTAAGTATTCTACATGTTAACATTATTGAACTCATGTAACACATGAGTTACTAACCTAGTATATATATATAGTCATATCTAACTAAGTTTCTATTTAACACTATAACTAATTTTTTTATTTGCATACTTTATGTAATAAAGTTTTTTTTTTTTATGCAATAGAGCTTAATTAACACTTTATAACATTTTATCTTGTAAATAACTTTAACCCATGTGTGTTTGGTGTTTTAAAAAAGAACTTTAATTGTAGCGTACCCTAGGTCAATATATTAGTAGAGTAGGGTTATAGTAAGGAGGAGGCTTAGGGTAAGGAGTCATCACATCCATTAGATCTTAAGATCAACGGCTAGGATTAACGCTGTGACATTTTTGTAATTATTCGGAACTTTGAAAAGGCATCGTCACAATCGTATAACACAATGACAGTCGTATAACACAATGACAATCGTATTACACAATGACAGTCGTATAACACAATGACGGTCGTATAACACAATGACAATCACAATCGTATAACACAATGACAGTCGTATAATACAATGACAGTTGTAAAACATAAATCATGACACAAAAACCTACAAAACGTATAACACAATGATGCATATCAAAAACACAATGATGCATTTCAAAAACACAATGATGCATATCAAAAACACAACGAAGCATTGGGTTCAATTCACTTTTAAAAAAAACTTTAATTTTTTTTTTAAACTGATTTTTTTTTTCTGGGCGTTAATTTAAAAAAAAAAACCGATTTAAAAAAAATTTTGAAAATTTAAAAAAATATATATATTTTTGAATTTTTTTTTAAACTTTTTTTTTTGAAATTTTTTTTTTTTGAAATTTAAAAAAAAAAAAATTTAATTTTTTTTCTTTTTGCGAGCCGGACACAATTACCAATTTACCCCTCCTTCAAAAATTCCTCATGCCACGTGTCGTTACCAAAGCCCTCCTTATCATAAGCCTCCTTCCTATTTGAACACAAATAGAGTATATTCTTCTGCTATGAATTTAGTATGTGACTACACTTTTGTGTTAATGGATTATGTCATCTACGATGTCAGCTAGCTAGAATTCCTAATTCATAGCGTTTGCATGTTATTGTTACAGGCTTTAGTGCTCCTTTTGATGTTTCATCCACACAACATGAATGGGGTTCTTGTGATCACAGTAATTCTTACGTCTCTTGGAACATCAGGAGACAAAATTTTAAAAGATGCACTTGTAGACATTGTACATGACATTGATAAGTCACACGGTCAGGCTAAAAAACGATCTATTGCGCGTGCAACAATCTGGTCACGTGGAGCATACGTGTCTGGTGCATTAATAGCAATACTTTGGGTTGCCCCTGATGCTATTGGCGGGGTTAATCCATCTTGGAAGAGTTCTTTCTGTATTTGCTTAATCACAATGACATTAGCTTTGTTTATTTTCGGAGTTGGTCATATATTTATATCTTTAAGGTACGTACTTCTTATTCCACTCTATAATGACCGTATATTTATATCTTTACGACTTTACAAATTAATACATTGCATTGAGATCCTCTCTAATTATAAAGGCAGTACAGATGGAATGTTGATCATTCTTAATTGATATTAATTAGTTATACTCAAATGAACACAAGATTATATATACATATATAGGGGAGGTATCATGATCAGAAAACTCTTAAATGTGGAGAAAACTTACAAAACTACTCAAACCAATGAATTTTTTAATATTTTGCTTTTCATTACTTTAATTTATAAAATTATAAATACAATGAACAAAAAAAAAGTTGTAAAAAAATATGGAACTCATGAAGTTACGCATATGTAACAAAAATGTTACGTATGTTACTCATGAAGTTTCATACATGTAACTCATGTAATTTGCATATATGTAGCATACGACTTACATGTATTTAATTACATGAGCGACATAATTTTTTTATTTTTTTTTCTTTTTGTTACATTTATAACATTGTAATAAAAAGATATAGAAAACAAAAAAATGAAAACGAAAGTTGATTGGTAATGGTTTTGATTGGTTTTCTAAGTTTTCTTCAATTTGAAGGTTTTCTTAGGAACCCTCCCCTATATGTATATATATATGGGATGTGTATTATGTGAATCAGCTTTTATCTTGTGAACCAAAAAACTAAATCTGAGCCCTTCATTGTATATCAAATGAAAACCACTAAAATTCGTGAAAACCACTATAAATCACGTTTTACATATATGTAGCTTGTATATCACATGTATGTATATATATGGTATTATTTACATATATGTATATACGTTGTGATAGTAGTTTTCTTGGTTTTCACTAAATATTAGTTTTCAAAAGAACCCTCCCCTATATATATATATATATGGATACATTCTATTAGGAACCAACATTATATTGAAAACTGTAAGAAGCGCTGTATATAGTAGTGTTTAGGTTTAAAAAAGATGATAAATTTGCAACTAAGATCATAGTGGCTCATTTCAGTACCTGACCATTCACGTACCACGGGTACCACGAAGTCTGAACCGTCAGATTAAGATGGCTCAACGATAATCTTGTTGCGGTAACAGGTACAACTGAATCTGTATCGCCACTATTTCAAAATACAATACACAATGCACAGTTAGATCATACGTGTACGTGTTTGCATTCTAACCAGCCAAATTCTATAACCACCCGCAATTAGGAATATTATGCGACAGTTTAATTTAAGCAATTTAATTACCTAAACACCCAGATTCTATAACCAGCCGCAATTAGTTTCTTGTACGTTGGCAGCATCGAAAAATCAGAATCTTTCCAGTTTTCCAAAAGTTCATCACTGCAAACACAATCAACAACTAAAATCTTAATTAACACTCGTCATCAAACTAATTAACGTCTTTTATTTCATATTCACATGATCTACCTGCAAGCAGTCCAATTATATGGAATCCCTGTGAGATTTGCATGCATCGCGTATTGCACGTCGGGTCGGTTATAATATTTCTCCGCTCTCCTCTCAACACACGGGTCATAACCCGAAACCCGCCTTCGAACAAGAGTGTTCTTGAGTCTGCTTGATGTAACATTATTATAATTAGATGATTTGTTACAAGAAGGTGTGTAAATACTATACTGATCAATCTCTCCGAACTCATTACTCCATGCATAATTTATAGCATTATCGCATTTATCGTCAAATTTTGCTGATGTGAAATTACAAGAAGTTGTAATTGATTTGTAGGTTGTGTCTGATATGATTGAATGAGTCCACCAATATTCTATTGTTCCAATGTTATCATACTTATTGTCTGTCACTGCATTCCCTACCTGCATTATTAAGTTGTACAATTGTTGGTTAGATGTTAGATGGTTGTGTTTGTTTGAGTTTGTACTCGGTGATGCAGTTTTTGACTTGTTGGGTTAGCTGGTTGAGTCAGGTTGAGTCATGTTATGTCAGTAAGATTGTTGTAAAAAATGTAACATACCATAAACCCTTTTAGATTGATGACTGGATCGTGGTGGTTCTTGTTGTAGTTATGGATTTTTTTGGCTAATTGAGGAACGTAATGACCTATAAAAGAAAGAAAAGCAGAATGAATTGAAGTAAGAAAAATATAATGAAATAAAATAGTCATACAATTTAATATTTTTAAGTGTAAGTTTTTACACTACACTACACTAACACAAAATTCATGGATGAGAATTTGTCACGTTAAGCTTGGTTCAGTTTTATGACAAACTTGTTGTGTTTGGGTTTACTTGTTTAAATCATTTATTTCTAAAAAGATCGTAAAAAAATGATAATTTAATGTCCTAATTTATTGACTATTTTATGTCAAAATAAACTAAAATTCATGAATATTTAGTATATGTAATCGATAAACATTAGTAAGATAAAGAAGAAACATGTAAACATGTTTTCAAATGTGTGTACATATATCTTCATCAAAGTATTTTTATACCTAGCACCACTATTAACTATACCAATTAAGACTGCCTAAAGACTATTAAGTTTTTTCATGTGTTTGGTTTTGCTTTTTTTTAACGTCAAAATTAGTATCAGCGACATGTCTATTTATGAGGTTGGTTCCCCTAAAAACAATATTTTGCATAAAAACAATATGAACAAATCTCGTACCTCATTTGATTAATCAATGGTTAAGATTCAAGGTGACTGAAATGCAAGTGAAGAAGGAAAAGAGCTAATGGTGGAAACCCACTTGTTTGACTTTTTAATTATCCCCTCACCTTCTTTTAAACAATCATAACTTTTTCATATGAAATTATTTCTTTATAAAAATTACACCTTAAAAACGAACGTTTTTTCATCTTTAATTTGAGTACCATAGTTATATATTTTTTTTAAACTTAAAAAAAATCTAGTACAAAGGAATATAGTACAAAAAATCTAGTTTTTTTTTTGTTTTTTTTTTGTTTTTTTAAGGACGGGAAAGAAAAGATTTATAATACAACACATCTTTGTTGTTTTGAGAATACAGTAAATGTACATTTAGTTGTTTTGAAAATACCGTACATGTACATTTAATTGTTTTGAGAATATAGTACATGTATATACATTGTTTTGAAAATACAATACGTGTGTAGATCTGGTTGTTTTGAAAATACAGTATATGTATAACTTGTTTTTTTTATAATACAGTACATGTAAATCTAGTTGTTTTGCAAATACAGTACATATATATAGAGTTTTTTATACTATATTTCTTGTACTAAATTCTTTTGTACTATATCATCGTACTATATTTTTTTAAGTTTAAAAAAAGTATATTACATCGGTACTCAAATTAAAGAGGAGGAAACACTTGTTTTTATGGTGCAAATTTTATAAAAAAATAATGTAGTATGAAAAAGTTATTAATGTTTAAAGAACGTAGAAGAAAAGTTAAACTAAAAAGTCAACAAATGGGGTTTTTACATGAATGTCATTTCCCTTGGTTTTTACCTTAAAGAAATGGATGGCCAAGATTAAGTGTTCATATTGTTTTTAGACAAGATCTTCTTCCTATTTGATCATTCCTCGTCTATTTATAGCCCAAGTGGGTCCCCAGACCCAACAACCCACATGTTGCGAGAACAATGCGCTAGCAACTCTCGGTGGCAAAAAGCCTGGGTGTTGGCGATCATTCGAACCCGAGCAAACCAACCCACTATCTAGGAGGAAACCTGCTTTGCAGTAAAACTCATTGAACAAGCGATCTCGTTGGATTTTGAACCCTAGACCTTTGATTTTGCCGTCCTTTGGTTTTAGTATTTTGAGTATTTTTTTAATGGTACTCTTCACCCCTAACTTGAGAAAAGACAAAAAAGAAAAAAAAATTTTACCTGCATAACTCTCTCCACATATATAGAACTCTCTATATTTGTATTGTGGAAATCTTGACATCCATCTTACGAGGAATCTTAGCGCATCACTTGCTGCATCATGAAATTCAATAATGAATTGCACATTTATCTAACTGATTATTAGTTGGCGAGAGATGATTTCTACGCAATCGTATGTATCTAAAACACAACATTCATATTTGATGAAGATTAAATCATTAAATAAAAGCATATGTGTTGTCCAAAGTAAATACTTTGATGACCAAATGTCCAAATCACCTCTTGAAAATATCATGCTTAGGATATCTATAATCTATTCAGTAATTTGGTCTCTATGGAAGTCCAGCAAATGCCTTGGTTTTTTCCAAAGTAAAGGTTTCGTTTGCAATTATTATGAAATAAATCAAGTCTCAATCGTATACTTAGATAAAACATATAGCTAAAGTAAACGACTTATGTTGTATTTCTTGGGTTATTACACCTAGTTAAGACAGGTTGATCTACTATTATGTTGGGTGGTTTTTAATGTATACCCACATACGTACATGTAGTCCGGTAAGTTTAATTTTCTGTTTTCTTTTATTTCTCTGTCGGTTTTCTAATGGTTTTCTGGTTTTGGTTTCGTTATCTAATGAAATCCTTTTGGTTGTTCAAAAAAGTATATTGTGCTTAACTAGTGTCTAAATACACTTATATACTTAATTATGATAAAAATATGGTCATCTTCTCCTAATCTATTTTCCTACTCGAAAAACAAACAATTAAGTTTATATGACAGAAATTTACCAGTCCTCTTGTCACCAGAATCTTTGAGGTTTGAACTTGTATTCGTATACGAGAAACCAACACCTGCTGGGGACTCGAGAAACAAAATATTTGCCTCTACATTGTCATATAAACTAGGATGATTATTAAGTTGAAAAATTTTATTGTTTTAACGAAATGATTTTAAATATTTATTTAAAATAATTAATTTTACCTTTATTCCACGAATATTTATTGAGAAAGAGGGAAGATGCATTCCTGTTAATTCTGAATGGTCCAATTTCTTCTGATGCTCCATAAGCTATTGATGAGCAACCCGGTCCTGCATTAAAATAACAAGTGTACGAATTTAATATGTTCATATTATACATTTACAAATATTAAAAAAAAAAATGGTAAACAAAAATTGCATGATGCAAGAATATAATTTGAAAGCGTAAAACATACTACCGTGACCACAATTAATTTAATTTACATATATATATAAGTCAATGGTCCCGGATCACATTATCCGTTACAGAAAAGTGACGTGGAGATGGGCGGTCGGAGGCAATTTAAGAGTGATGCTAGACGGCGGTTATAAGGCGACGGTGGCACCGATCATGATCACTAAGATTAGAGAACAACTAAACTTATATATAAACGGTATGAACACTTGTAGTTACCAAATGAGTTTTATTTCAACGGTATCTGGGTGTTTATATAGTGGTGCGTTTTCATTATAATGTTGTTTATTCAAGTTAAACAATAGACAATAGTGTAATATTAAGAGTATACTAGATTGTTGTTACGATAGATTGTTGTTACAAAAAGAACAGTTATTATTGTTTTACATATAATTTATAATACATTTAGATACTTGCATAATCGTGTTTACCGTACCCAATGGAAATACCTGAAACCCAAAGCATCTGTGACGATTATAGGGTCTACCATTCGAGTATGAGACCAAATATGGTCATGTGGACAAGGTTACTTTTTTTATTTTTCGTATGTATGGGATTAGTGATATATATTAGTTTACCCAACCCCGATAATCTATACATGTTACCCTATTATATACCCAACGTAATTATTTTTTTTTAAATTATTTTAAATATGAACCATGCGTGTTTTATTATCTTCGCAAAGTTTCAACCATCTCACTCGATTCTTATTTCAAAATTTCCACCACCTCATCCGCGATAAATATCTGACGGGTGTTTGGCCGTGTATACCTAACGTCTCAACGAGGTATTTAATAAAATAATGAATATACCCAAAATCATGATCAAACCGGATATTGAATTGATTGGTAAATACTCAATAAGTATCTGATGAATTTGTGGCAAGGTATTTGACAAACGATTAAAATCATGTATGAAGTTCGGATTATTTAAACCCAACTTATTACCATCACCGTACCATTCGTGTCATTTTCTGTTCTATTTTGTTTTACTAATTATAAATAACCGACGGGTTTTAAACAAGTTAACAAGGTTTTGTAGGAACTTTCGGATCAGGCATGCAATTAGATTAGCTAAGTTGTCCGATTACTATTCCCAATGGCGTCACTAACTGTTCCATTTTGTTTTACGAAGGACAATATACAAGTGATATTTAAAGAATCCCAATACATAGATTGCATGTATCAGAAACAAAACAATTTATTAATGTGGTTAAAGTAGATACTAAGTATCCCCTGAAAATTATTTATAATACTGAATATTTCTTTAAATCCGATACTAACAGAACAAGACGTCAGCACGTCACGGTTTGGGTAAAAAATTTGCTTTCTACTGACAATTCCTTCTTAAAATTCTCATATTTATTTCGTAGCAACCTACCCATCATTTAATTTTGATTAGTTAATACTGAATTTCAACTTTCTTGATATATTAATTGTGACTGGTCAATTTTCTTAAATAATAAGTAGAAAATGAAAATAAGTACTAACTAAATTATTTAAATATTTGAGCATTACAACTTATAACGAAAAAGTTATAAATTTTTACTATGCTTTTAGTGTTGTACTTTTGTCAAATCTTATACTTCATCTTTTTTTGTTGTTGCACATTATGCATTATAACACGTAATACATCAAAGTCTTTTTTAATAAATCACAAGAAAAAAAATTAATTAAAGGGGTTTTCTAAGAATGTAAAACGAGCTATATATATATATATATATATATATATATGAAGGTTTCTTCTCTATATAAAGGTGATAGTTTTACGGTTTCACCCGAATTTAGCCTTGCGTTATATATACAGTCGTTCAATACATACTAACTTTAAATAAAAATTGTAACTATATGTATAAACATATATGTCTCTCTTCTTCTCCACCTCCTCCTCCACTATAATATTATAGTCTCACTGTTATGGTTTTAACAACAATATTTTCTCTCCTAGATTCCACATGTTCAAATTTTTTGAATGATTTAAACTTAATTTGTTTTTTAAAGTAGTCATCAATGCCATTACACATAAGACCATAGACATTTATAAGTATTTATATAAAGTTTAGGTAATTATTCTGTTAGAACTTACTTTACATTTAGTCCATCTTATATATATATATGGAGCGATGTATCACATTTGACTTTCATGTATTTTCTAATATTTTTTTTTCTAATATGTTATTTCTCATAGTTAACAAGAAGACAATCTCTCTTTGTTTAATGCTATGCAAAAGTGTCGTTGAATTATTTTTACACTTGGTAGGCCAACACAAGAGAAACTGCCGGGAGTAATCAAACACGGATACATTATAATTTCAGAAGCATTAATATTAACATTTAACAAGACAAAACACCATAAGGTCAAGATGCACAAAACACTAATTGTGTCTAATCTAAATTAAGTATGTGAGTCCTATGCATACGCGTGTGCTATATATGTGACTGTTCAAAGACATCTCTATTGTTATAGTAAAAAAACACCTCCTTAGTTATAACATAAATTTGTTTTAATTTTAAGATAGGTTAGGTTTGTCTCTAAGTATTAAATGATTAGTTCCCCGGCATTTACGACCGCTATTTATTGTTTAGCTTCAATTTGTTTTTATATTCAAGTCCCCGACATTTATTGGTATAACTTATACGCACCAAGGGGCATTTGTCGCAATGGTACCTTATGTACTTTTTAAATTGGAGGTCACATGTTAAAGTCTCACTCAGAGTAAAATGCTCTAGGGTGAGCCAAATGTTTTTTCATAAAGTGAGTTTCCTCCTGGATTGGTAGACGGGGTCGACACGCTTTCAACGATTTGCTGGGTGGAAGGCTGATATATTTGTCATGGTGAGGTCGAGTGACCGCTATTCATGGTCAAAAAAAATATATAACTTATATACCATGGCAAAAATGTTTAAGAGTATATATCAAAGAAGTCAGTGACATAAATAATATTACATATGTATAATTATAACTAAAAATTATGTATATCTTTTTACTTTAAGTTTTTATGTGATCTTAAAGTTTAGTCAATAACGTGGATGTTGTTGAGCCATTAGAAATTGGTGTATGATCGAGGATTACATGCATTTACTATGACGAGGTAAATGCACAACATAATAAGGTAGATAAATGAGACAATAGCTGTGATTGGGGATCGATCATCAACGTAGTCTAAAACAATAATTATCACCAAATCATTTGATCTCATTTTTTGTTTTATTTCAATTCAATATTGTCAAATGTAAAGTTTTTTTTTAGCGTCAAACTATCATATTCCTAAATTAAACCTTAAATACTTACACCAGCCGGATTTAAACTCGGAACCTTCCCGGATTTAAATAATAGTGTTCAAATCCAATGGTAAATAGAGTTTTATTTAATTAAAATTTTATATAGTAGAAATAAACTAACAACAATTTAAACAAACAAAAAAGAAAATAAAGTTTTATATTAGAAGATATTATAACATTAATAACTATAAACGGTTTAAACCATAAGAACTTCAAAGGGAAGACCACTGAAAAAACATAACGCTCGGCTATAGTTTTAAAACTCTTATTTATCTCTTTAACCATGAGAGCTTATTACCATAAATTATACATTGTGAAGATTTTATTGAAAAAAGACGTACTGGTAAATGTTTTAAAAATCTCTTACTTATCTCTTCAATTGTGAGAACTTGTTACCGTAAGTTTTATAACACTTCACTAAATCACTAATATTCTTCTAATTAACCAATGTTATTAGGTAAAACACAACTTGTGGTATATATGAGGGTGATAAAATTATAGTAAATTATTACCTCCATTTAGCCAAAGAACAAGAGGCTTGAGAAGTGGATTGTGAGTTTGAGCTTCAGTTAACCAGTAGAAAAGAGCTCGACCTTGTTTCTTGTGGACCGTAATGTAGCCGGAAAACTGGGAAAATGTCACCTCCGGCTGACCGGGCAAACTAGTGATTCGATCATTTTCTTGTTCTTGTTCTTTAGTAGTTAGTGAAGAAACCATGTTTGTGAATATGGAAGTGAAAACCAGACACATAACAAGGAGGCTCATAGTTTTTATGTTTTTTCTTTCACCAACACCCATTTCTCCACTCTAGTCCCTCTATTAGTTCGTTTCTATAGTTAATTTATATGAAGGAAGATAAAGAATCACGCTTGCAACTCTCAGTCTCTCTCTAGTTAATTTAATGTGTGTGTGAATGGATTATTATTTATTGCGATAACATGCGGAGCAAAGTTAGATGAATATTAATTCTTTCGAAAGATAAATTAAAAAGAAAACTAAAGGCATGTAATGTTTATTATTTTACTCGTCTCTCTTCAAAATTATGACCATTAGGCTTCAAGGTTACCTTATATCTGGAATCAAACAAAACTTTAGCAAGGAACCTCTAACTATGAAGGTGCTGGATTCTGGCTATCAGGCAAACATTATGTCGAATTTCATCCATTATGCAATCATTTTCCCGGATTCCACTCATCAAACAACCATTACCACCATATTACACCCATCAGGCAGCCCTGTAGCTAGCTTGTTGGTTCCCCTGACAAAAATTTTGCCTGTCATTAGGTAAATTTTTATCAACTTAACCATCTTAGTGATTTTCTCAACTTTGTTATTCAACCCGCTATTCTTAATCGGTATATGTGAATACAAAATTAAAACAATTAACAAATTAGCTTGATAAATTAATATACATAAGTACATAACCAACACATGATGTGTATGTAAAAAATACATGACTTTGTTATGTACCAAATTAGTAAAAAAAAAAATAAGACTTTGTATTAGTTCAAAAGTTTATAATGTTTAAAAGTATATAAACAATTAATTTGTTATGTACCAAATTAGTAAAACATATTGTTTTATTCTCTATCAGCATATTTGCATTGAAATTTATCTATTTTACATATTGTTAAAAGATGTATCAATTAACTCACCAACCAGAGTCTGTTTCCCTCGATTTTAGGGAACGTCGATCTCTTTACATCATATTTGGTCATTTGATTCAGAGAAAAAACGGTAGGACCTCTCTTCGAATTGACAAGTTAGTAAATGTAATATTAGTTTGAAAAACTTGGCATGTAACATGTTACTTATATGCTAGATATGGTTAAAATATTATTTGACAGCTTATGGTGCCAAATCCATTAATTTAATTGGGTGAATGGAGGAAAAATAAACTGCCAGATAAAAAATATATATCTTTTAATTTAGACATCAAATGAATCCTCTTAATTTTAATCTTAATCTTAATACGAATGATACAAAGTGATTGTTAATATGTCTTCCATTAAAATTTAAAATAGTTTGAGGGTTCACGTCTCGTATTAAACAAAAGATAGAAAAAATTTGCTTTAAATTAAATGAATCTATTCTTGATGTTAGAGAGCTGGCATATAGGAAGAACATTTCTCATTATGGTTAATTACCTATTTAACTTAATTATGGCGGTTAACCAGTCACAAAATTACCACTAATGATGGTTATAAGACTGTTATAGGTAACCATTTTGTTGGATCCTATGTGGATTTTGTATCTATATTTTCAATATAGTTTTTTTTATATGACTCAAACACTCAACCTGTTAGAAAAAAAACTAAGAAAGAAAGAAAAGAAACTACTCAATGGATCCAATATACGAGCGAGCCCCACATTTAGTAGTTGGTTTGACCTCGACATCGATCATAACCTATCATTATGACACCTACCAAGTTCATAACCAGTTATTCATTTATGTATGTTTTTGTCATATTTGAACCTATCACTAGAACGTACTTTGAATACTATGTTTTACTTAAAACAAAGTCACATGATTAGTAAGCGTCTATACATAATAATTGATATAATGTTATTTTTTGACATTTTTAATGCTCCAAAGGTTAGAGCACGTTGAATACGAATTTTTTTAAATGGACGATAATGTATTTGTATGTAACAAGATTCTAACCTACATGGATAGTCGATGAGAGGTGTTAAAAACCACAACAAACCACTGAATCAATAACATTTTATATTTATAACTTATGTCAAAAGAAGATATATCAACAACTAAAAAAACAGAGCAACTATTAGATGTAGTCATGTAACTTATGATTTAAATATAGGTAGTACCTTACCATTTATAGTTTTATAATGTATAAACTATTAGATCGGTACTTGAGTTTAATTTTTTGCAAAAAGTACGAACTATATTGTTTTTGTAGTTTAATTCTTATTAAAATTACAAGTTTTTCATCGGACTTAATTTATGGTAATGTGTTGCTCAATATACAAAAATTCCTCTTAAAACTGGTTTTTAAGCTAGTTCTTATAATTGTGTCGTGTATGTATATACTCACGTATATTATTGTGGGCACATAACGAAATAAATCATGATTTAAATTCGAATACTACCCCACAACCTCAATTGAATGTCATTAACCAATTTGGCCGACTACTTTGAATTCACATTTAAACAAATGTTCTGAGATGTGTCGGTATACTCGTGTTATATCGTACTTCATTTGCTTTAATTAAACTTTGATAACTAGCTCTACAATGTTGATTTATTTATCTATTTCTCATGAAAGATTTAAAAAGAACTAAAAATAAAAATTAAACAATACGCTATAGTTACCAAGTAACAATAGTTCTAAAAGTAAACTTATACTGAACTTACATTCCTGATATTTACTTAAAATAATACTTTACATACTAATAATCATACTTTTAACATTTTATGACACTTGAAATGCAAGTTTTAACACTTTTTGTCTCTCGTGCAAATGACGTTAGACGGTTTGTTAAAAAATTAGTACATGTGAATGGTACATAATTAGGGTTAGTAAGGTAATTTTGCTCTCCCTAAATATTCTTACCTTAATCTTTAGTACCTCATATAAAATGATCATCTAGGTGTCGTCAAAAGTCACGATACATCAACAAATCGATCATGCCGTTATTTCATGAATGCGACGACGTCAGAATGATCAATTTGAAAGAATAATCAAGAGTAGGAATGTTTAATGAGAAAAAAAAAACGAATGTAATAACACATGTGTGCCACTCCCATTAAATTTTTTTCACGAACCTTTTAAAATTGCATCTTAGGTGACGTCAAGTTTTAAATAAGAAAAAAAGATAAATGATTTTAACTTTGATGGGTTAATATATCTTACTTAATGACATACTAATAATTATATAACAATAATTACAATTAAAGATAATATCGTAGATTTGGTAAATAATGTATTGGTTGAACGTGAAAACAACTATATCTGAAAAATAATGTATTTTTTTTTTTAATAAAACCCGATTTTAAATAGAACAAGTTCACGATTACAATAACGAGGCGGGTAAACGAGCAACAAGCTGCGCCGCAACCCCCTTTTGAATTGC
>WOUH02000006.1:1074638-1088940 GCA_009936405.2 Stevia rebaudiana | reverse complement strand
GTTGGCACGTTCTGAGACCGAACAACAGCTTTGCGACTCCCATACAAGAGCGAAGTAAAAGGAGCTCACATTGAGGGGTTTTTCTTGTTTTTGTGTGGTTTCAGTATATCCTAATTTATTTACTTGTTTAGACGATCATTAACCTCGTTTAGAGCAACCGTATAAGGGGTTTTTCTTGTTTTTGTTTTTTAAGATTCAATTTATACTAACGTTTTTCAAACATTGAGTGTCCTATCTCTATTTAGAATTTTTAAGTGGTTTTCCAAGTTATTTTTAAGATGGTTTGATCCACGTGAAGAGAGTATAAAACGGTTGCCGTTGCTAGATGCAATGACGCATAATAGAATGATATGAATAATATAAGTCTTCTCGCAATAATACATGTTGTTGATACCTTATTCTTGGCTCTTTTATCCTTCTTCCATAACATGAGGTCAGAGAAGGAAGAGATATGAGGGTCTTATGCACTACCTGGTTCGAAATCCATAATAGAGTCCGATCACAACGACCGAATTGTTTATCTTCATGCATAAGGATACCATATTACATAGTAGAAAAGATTTCAAAATCATCACAAACATTCGCTTCTCAAAGTATAGGCCATGGATCAAAGGCTTTTACTTTTGTCACTCGAGGTCCAAAAGTTTGGTTTGATAGTCCTGTGATGAGTGACTATCCAACTCAGTTCATATTGCACTTTTAATATGCGCCGATGAATGGAAGCCCAATATCAATCAAGTAAGCAACACTTCCCACGGTTGAATCCGCATTAATTGCACCGGGTAAATATTATGGGTTATGTAATTGCTTAAATTAGATAGACTAAGTTTATGTTACTATAGTATGATACACAAAGGATACATGAGATTATTGAGTCACCTATCTCATGACTAGCTATGAATGTGATTTTTTTGTAGATAACTATTATAAATTATAAGACACGCGAAAACAACTACATTTGTGATTCTCCTATATAAACATGAAAAATGACAACTATTTAGATTAAAAGGGTTGTTACGACCGATTTGGGCCTACTACGCCTCGCCGAGCTTATTAGTTGCTCTAGCTTTATACCCCGACCAGATTCAATCACCCTTTCCTGTTTTCAGGTTTGGTGCACTTTTGTGATCATTTTAACTTTAAAAATTGTTAGTTCGGATGCTATGATTATGAACCTTAAATTAACCAACGGGTTTTAGCATAGGGCTTAGAGTGAAGAACATTTTGATGGGGAATTGCGAGATGGAATTGATGTAAACTGATGCATTCCTAATGGTGTTTGATAATAAATACATATGGCCATATGGGATTTAATAGCTAGAATTTCATATGTTAATAATGTCTTTAGCAATTAGCATTTTCATCGTGTGGGTTGGATAAAGAAAATATGATTTAAAGGCCCATTGCTACAATCCATGGAAATCTACATTACATTTTATATGGGCTAACCACATATATACCGACTAATGGGCCTCAAAATCTAGGGTTTCAAGCCATGTATAAACGGGTCTTTATAGTGGGTTTACAACTAAATTTACTGATGCAGTGATGCTTGTATACAACCCACCTAATATTTTGAAATACTTATTTTAAAAGTAATTATGTGTTTTATTAATAGTGTTTAAAACATAAATTCTAGATTTGATTTAACCGCATTCACATTCTTTAAAGAACGGAGTTGTTTCATAATAAATTGTACATATTTTTACATAATAAGTTAAATATTGAAGATAGAAGAAATACTAGAATGTCGTATGTGAATATTTAGAATTGTTTTTCGTTTTTTTACTAATAGGTATGTGAGAGAAGGTAAAACAACATTAGGATTTAGTAAAACTTGGGTGATATATACATACATTTAAATCTTAATCGATATCCTAAAATTATTACTCAACATAAATTTTCGAAATGACACATAGGCTAGGTTGCTCCTTAAGTATCAACAGAAAAGTTAGCATAAAACAAACTAATATAATTGTTTACATATACGTTAATGTATAATGAATTAACACTCACAAAAAAATAAATTAGCAATGGAAATTGAATTAATATATAGTCAAACTTTTAGATCCCAGTAAACACAAAATAAAACTCACTTTCCCAACAATTTGTTGAAAAGTCAAACATCTTGAAATGTATTAAATCCCATCAATTTATTTCTAAACTGACCAAATTTATACCCATTTATTTAGATTTTATGATTATTTAAGATAAATAATTTCAAATTAAACGGCTTAATCAGTTAATCCCCTCTTACTCTCTTAGTTTCAAAATTTTGATTTTGAATTAGATTATAACTTAGTTATGAAAGTACGAAATATCCTCAAATTCTAAACGGCTACTCAATTTCATGAGCTCACGAGTCTGACGTGGCAACTATTGACAGGTTCGGGAATTTTCTCAAACCTAACTCCCAACCTAACATCTATAAATTTGAGTGTTACCCCATGCAAAACCCTATATTTCTCCTGTGAAAAATCTCTCGATTTCATAACATTTTCTTTCTATATTTTCAATCATTTGGTGTTCTTCGCAAATGGGTTCTATCAAGTTTTCGTTATTGTGTTTTGTTACATGTTCGGTTTTGTTTTCACTCAATTTTGATGCGTATGAAGCAACCGAGTTTGTAGTCGGTGGAAAAGAAAACTCATGGAGTATTCCAGCATCAGTCGGTGCGTTTAACTCGTGGGCTGAAAAGGAACGATTTAAGATCGGAGATTCACTCGGTAAACATTGATTCGATCTCTTTGTTTTTTTTAAATCATTATATCATTATATGTCATTTGTAAACATATATTTATACCATAATATTTTATGATGTTTGATGATGATACATGAACTTAGTGTTTAAATACGACTCCAAGACGGATTCCGTGTTACGAGTTGAAGAAGGAGACTACAAGAAATGCATCAAAACAAAGCCGATAACGGAGTACAATGACGGTAACTCCGTGTTCCCGATTACTGAATCGGGATCGTTCTTTTTCATTAGTGGTGTTGATGGACATTGTGAGAAAGGTGAGAAGATTGAGGTTAGGGTTTTGTCTCACAAACATAGCGCGCCGCCTCCGTCTTCTACTCCTAAAGCTTCTCCGGCTGGTGTACCTCCACCGGGGGAATCCAGTAACTCCGTCGCATCAATCGTTGATGTTTCTTACGTTGCTGTCGCTGCCATTGTTGGGATTGCTATGATTTAGATCGAGATAATATTTATTGTTTTACCATGGTTGGAATTGCTATGGGTAATTTAGATCGAGATGATATTTAAGGTTTTTGTTTATCGTTTCTTATGGATTTTGTTTTTAGTTTCTAGGTATTTTGAAGTTTTTTTTGAACTTTGCATGAAAAATGGTGGCGGTTTGAAGAGTTTTTAGTATTATTTTCTTGTATTGATTTATTATGGCACCAATATTATTCTAATTTATATTTCTAGCTGAATTCTAGGTATCATAAAGCTTTTTCTTTTGAAAGTTACATATATATTATGTTTAAATCTTATGAATCTCTTTTATATGGACATTTTAAAAAGATTGTCTTTTAATTTGTGTGTTAACATCATATATTATTTACACCTTAAAGATGTACCATACTCAAATAATTAATCTCAAAATTTTGAATGCATGAATATCAAAGTTAAATTGTAACAAACCAACTTTAATAGATTATTAAATCATATGATAGAATAAATAGATGAAGATAACTTGTTGAAGATATAGCAAATGCCCAAAGATTATAACACAATTTTTTTTAAATATGTCATGATGCGCTATTTTAGCGATACATTTAATTAATATAGTTATTGTTATAATCAATGAATTTTTATATACAAATTAGAATAGAACATAGAAATGGAGTCGTGTTCAAGGTTTAAAAAACAGTACAACCCATAAACGCGGGTGTTTAGCGTAATCCGTAAATCATAATATGATTATCGTCAAGATAGTGAGACACTAACGATTTAAATAATACAACGTTACACAGAAAAAAAATCAAATCTGAAGTTTGATTTTCACATCGAATTTGCAAAAATCCGAAAAAAACTCTCCGTAAATTCGCGCCTCTGATTTCTCTCACTCGCCATATTCTTCTCCGATTTCAACTCCTCCGATAATAGCGGTGTTTTAGTTTCAACTGTAAGTGCGATTTCTACTGATGATGTTTCTAATTAATGTTTTAATCAGTTCGGATTATGGATTGCTGGATTTGATCGTTAGATTCTTTAAAGTTTCGATTTTTATGTCTTGATCAGATTTGATTTTGGTTTTTAGATTTACGGTTTTGCTTTTATGATGGCTAATTTCGGTTTTTCGTGAAGTTAATCAACTTGCATTTGGCCAAACATAATCATCATCTATGAGTGTACTGGATTTCATTGAGTTTGAGTGAATGGATCAGTCAAAATCGATAAAAAAAAGTCTTTCATGCCAGATTTATTAGAACCCAAATGAAATATCGATGAATCAATGATCAGTGTAGTGTAATTCCAATAGCATCTAACCTTAATTCCATTCATGTTTCCAAATCAGGCATCATATTATACTTCGATTTAAACTGACGAAAGTGATGCAATTAATCACTCGGTAAGATCATATAAATGTGATGCAATTAATCAGTCTGTAAGATCATATGAATGTGATGCTTAATTCGTTTTCTAGTAAGCATTGCATTTGAAACAAAATTGGGAAATTAGGGCATTTGATCTGATTTGCAGAGTGAAAATTGACTAATAATTAGTTCCTTAACTTCATTTTTTTTTTTAGTTACAGTTGGATTCATGTGTTAAACTCTGGGCAAAATGTTCAAATATGAATCAAAGTCCGAATTTATGAGGTAACCTTTCTCATTCTAGAAAATCTTAATGTTGCTGTTAAAAAAACAACTTTTTCTTTTTGTTTATAACGAACTTACATGAAACATTCAAATCAAACATTTACAATCTTCATGTTTCATATACAGGTTGGATGATCTAGACTCTAGATCATCATCATCTCCAAGTTCTTCAGTAGCTACAAACAAACACGGAATCAAAAGACTAATTTATCCAACCGCAATCCCCTCTGAATCTTTTAAAAAAAGATTGAAAAAAGGATCAGAAGGACTTAAATCAATTGGAAAAACACTCGGACTCAAAGCGTCTTTTGCTGTTTTTGCTGAAGATC
The DNA here is from genome assembly GCA_009936405.2 of Stevia rebaudiana. NCBI lineage: Eukaryota > Viridiplantae > Streptophyta > Magnoliopsida > Asterales > Asteraceae > Stevia > Stevia rebaudiana. The sequence continues at coordinate 1,083,781 of WOUH02000006.1, read as the reverse complement.
TTAAAGTATCAGAGAAAAAAATATTAAACCCACAAGATAAATTCCTTTTAACATGGAATAAATTCTTTGTTGTTTCATGTATCTTTGCTGTATCGGTTGACCCGCTTTTTTTTTATCTTCCTGTTTTTGACCAATCAAATACTTGTCTCGGTATAGACCGAAAGTTAGCAATTACAGTTACAACTTTGAGGACCGTTGTCGATTTATTTTATCTTATTCATATGGCTCTTCAATTCAGAACCGCGTATATCGCGCCATCATCGCGTGTGTTTGGACGCGGTGAGCTTGTGATTAATCCTGCAAAAATTGCTAAAAGATATTTAAAGTGGTATTTTATCATTGATTTTCTGTCAGTTCTCCCGTTGCCACAGGTTAGAGTTTAGAACTTTAATTAGCTAATTTAAATTAATAAATTTGGTGGTCGGGTGGTTTAGGTAACGGGTCAAAACCGGTGATTGTTTAGCACATAACGGGTTGACCCAAAACACTTTATTCCTTCATTTTTTTCCAATAATCAGTGTGTCAAATATGGTTGCAAAAACAATACAAAATAAATAACTTCTGTCTTTCAGACTTATAAGATTCCAATAATAATCTTTTTTTTTATAATTAAATGATTTAGGAGGTTTATTTATGCTATTAGACTAGATAATAAATGGTGTTTACAAACTCACAAATAATGATAATTATCTAGTCTAATAATATGCATTAAAATACACATTGGGTGACTTCCTACTATTTAATGTGTCAAATATGATCACAAATATTTCTTATAATTTAAATTGATAAAGATTTTAAGCTTTAAAGGTACACCTTTTTTTATTTCCAACCCATTTGATCTGTTTCCTTTGAATCTAGACTGTTTGATTCTAACCATTTGACCCGTTAGATTTGAAGATAACCCAAATCAACAAAATCATGTGTAAACGGATCAACATTTAGTTTTACATCATTCATTTTATAATATTGCAGATTGTTATCTGGAGATTTCTACACAGGTCTAGAGGTTCAGATGTATTGCATACAAAACAAGCATTATTTTTTATGATTTTACTTCAATATATTCCAAGATTTGCAAGAATCGTACCTTTGACTTCTGAATTAAAAAGAACTGCTGGTGTTATTGCTGAAACCGCGTGGGCTGGTGCTGCTTATTATTTGTTGCTTTACATGCTCGCGAGTCATGTAAATTACTGTTTAGTTAGTTATTAATGATTATATATATATATGTACACGTGGCAAATTGGTTCAAGAAATAAGTTTTTATATGTTAAAGCTTGAATCGATCAATTTATAAGTAAATGGTTCAAAATTGCCGCCTTTAACACATGAACAATATTTATTTATTTATTTATTTTTTTGCAGATAGTTGGGGCATTTTGGTATTTATTATCTGTAGAACGTATCGATACGTGTTGGAAACAAGCATGTGAAAAAAGCGGTCACGATACAAACTTTTTGTATTGTGGAAATGACCACATGACAGGTTATAATAACTGGAATAATATCAGTAGAGCGGTTTTAACCCAAAATTGCACCCCAAATGGCGACAATCCACCGTTTGATTTTGGGATTTTTAAACAGGCGTTGACGTCTGACATTGTTTCATCGAAAAAGTTTGTATTAAAGTACTGTTACTGCCTCTGGTTTGGTCTGCAAAATTTGAGGTAAATTTATTTCTTCATCACTGATATAATAAAAGCACAGAGTGTTACACTAAAAAAAAAAGTTTATATAATAATAATATTTTTGGTTATTTATGACAGCACACTTGGGCAGGGGTTTCAAACCAGCACTTATGCTGGAGAATCATTATTTTCGATTACACTCGCGATATCAGGACTTATTCTCTTCGCGTTGTTAATCGGTAACATGCAGGTTTGTATACGCTGGTGATTAACTAATTATTCAAAATATTAAAGATTTGGTTTATAATCAAAATAATGGGAAAATAATTGCAAACTTGCAACAGACATACCTGCAATCGCTTACAATCCGTCTTGAAGAAATGAGAAATAAGAAACATGACTCTGAGCAATGGATGCATCATCGGTTACTTCCACCGGATCTTCGTGAACGTGTCAGACGATACGAACAATATAAGTGGTTAGAAACCCGTGGAGTTGATGAAGAATATTTGGTTCAAAGTTTACCGAAAGATCTTAGACGGGATATTAAACGCCACCTTTGTCTCTCTTTAGTCAAACGGGTATTCTGATACCATCTATTATGCAATCTGACCCTAAACCCTAAACCATAAATCATGAACTGTAAATATCAATGTTTGTTTATTTTGTAGGTTCCTTTGTTTGAGAACATGGATGAGAGATTGTTGGATGCAATTTGTGAGCGATTGAAACCATGTTTATACACCGATCATTCCTACATTGTTCGTGAAGGTGATCCGGTTGATGAAATGTTGTTCATAATACGCGGTCGTCTCGAGAGTGTGACCACCGATGGTGGTCGAACCGGTTTTTATAACCGGGGCTTGTTGAAAGAAGGCGACTTTTGCGGTGAGGAGCTTCTAACGTGGGCTCTCGACCCGAAATCCGGTTCGAACCTTCCGTCGTCTACTAGAACCGTTAAGGCTCTAAGAGAGGTTGAGGCGTTCGCGTTACCAGCCGATGAACTGAAGTTTGTTGCGGGCCAGTTTAGGCGGTTGCATAGTAGACAAGTTCAACATACCTTCAGGTAGGGTGTGCATGAGTCTGTTTGGGTCAGTTTTAAACTTAAACAGCACAAAAAATGAAAATTTTGTTTTTGGATATTTGAAAACCGTTTTTTTAGTTTTTAGTTTTCATTCTCATTATGGGTTCAGTTCGGTTCGGTTTTTTGGTTTTTCCATCAATATTTAAATTTTTGTGGCTGAAAAATAAATGACCAGAAAAATTATTAAATGCTTATTTATTTTTTATATATTACTTTATATGCTTTCAGGTTTTACTCGCATCAGTGGCGGACATGGGCGGCCTGTTTCATTCAGGCCGCTTGGCGGAGACATTGTAAGCGGAAGATTCTCGAGCGGCGGCACAAGGAGGAAGAAGAAATGGAACTGGCGGATCGCGGTGGAGATTCTGGCGGTCTTGGTGCGACGTTTTTGGTCTCGAGATTCGCCACCAATGCTCTTCGTGGGGTCCACCGAAACCGGAATCTGAAGACAGGTGGAGGAGAATTGGTGAATTTACCAAAACCACCGGAACCTGATTTTAGTGCTGATGCTGATTAATATTGTTCATGTGATCCTTGTTTACATGTGCATGAAAAGAGCCTAATGTAAATGTATTGTTATACTTTTAAAGAATTTTAAATGAAAAATGAAAATAACAAGGTCGCATCTCTAGCTTTGTTTTGTTTTTTTTTATTTTATTTTATATAAATGACAAAAAGAGACTTTTGTTTATTGAAACATAGTGCTACAAGCAAAATACTAGCAATCAAAAATATAACTAACCAATGAAGCTAAAGCTACTTTAGTTAAACCATGAATCCTAATCAAGAGAGTGCATATTGCACATGAATCCAAATACGTATAACCGGACTAGCTTTATGATCCGTTCACAGTCAAACAATCTGGTTCTATTATGAAAGAACTAAAAATATATAACCGCTTGTGTTTGAAAATTGAAATTGCATGCTTCGTGTAATTCACTTGTATTGTTAGAGGCACGTTTGTTTTAAAAATCAATAATGTGTTATATGCCATTTAAAATTCACTTGTACTGCAACTTTAAATGTGATACAAGAAACGGTTACAGCGTCACAGAGAGTGTAATCAAGTTTGTTTGTTTGTTCAAATAATTTCAGTGTCGACTTCTTTTAAAAAGTTAATTTGAGCTGATAATAATTCAAGATTTTGATGAGTTTAAAAATAGTTGAATTTCAATGGATGTAATTTATGATACAATCACTATATCATTCACTTTTCTTCGTACTCATTTATGATACAATCACTATATGAAGTTTTTAGAAACGATATAAATTATCATTAATTTAAGAATGACTATATCTGATATGATTTTATTACGTAAACATGATATTCTATGAAACATAAATCTTTTTTTATAATATTACTTTAGATGGACGTTAGAAATTAAGCACTCAAACCGTCGATAAAGATCGGACGGCTGTGAGTGTCGTCATCTCCACTCATCTTCTTGACCCCCAATTAGGTGCAGGTTTTTGCCATTAAAACCAAACTCACAACACATTCACACACTCTACAGAGAGAGAGAGAGAGAGAGAGAGTTCTAAGAGAATTTGGAAGATTCAAATACGGATCTGAAAACCAGATCTGAAGTCTTTCATTTCTCACTTACGTGATATGGCTACTCGATTTCATACAGGGTTTCAATTAGGGATCTGTGTTTTTCTTCTGTTATTCATCCATGGGTACTCCTTCTACCTCCCTGGTGTCGCTCCGCAGGATTTTATCACGGTAAGACACTGTTTCATCTCAATGTGATTGTATTGTTTCAGTTTTTCATGATTTTTTCTAGTTATGGTATTGATTACTGCTCATCGCTTTTGATTTCAATAGATCGTTTTTGTTGCGTTTATTTTTGTCTGATTTGAATGTATGTGTGTGAAAACTAATTTGTGGATGTACCATTCATGAAGATCCATTGGTAGAATTCATGTTTATGCCTTCACTTCATTTCATAGCTTGTATTTTTGGATCAAATCGGAAACTATGAAATCTGAGCTTTAAGTTATTGATTTTTCCGCATTGAGATACTTGTTTCATGAGATCTCAGCTTGTGGTTATTGTATGAACAATTGAACACCATACCTGTTATGATCTTCAACTAAAATGTAAACATTTGGTGTTTTAGTGTTTATAATAGTATAATACTTATGATAAGTTAGCTCTAATTTTTGTATGTTAATTTGTTATGATGATCTGATTTGAGAAGAAGAAAAAAGGATAACAATTTTATAATTATAATATTTGGGACCACACAAATTGATAATAATGCTTAAGGGTAGATCTTCTCACATTCAATCCCTTGCTGTGTGTCCACCAAGTATGTCCTACATGCTTTATGGAGATCCTTTTGCCTAATCATGTAAGATACCTCAAATGCCACGATTCCGATTTGTATAAATGCGTATATGTGTTCATGTTATTTGTGCATTTTGATGTATATGAGAAGTTGATAAACACATCATCTCATGTATGATAATTTTTTTAAATTAACACTGTAACAAATGTACGAGTGTGACGATAAACTCACCCACTACTGTGTAATTTTAATGGTAAAACGAGCTTTAAATCATAGTCAATTGTCAAACAATGTTTGGATGTCACTAGGAATTATATATCATTTTCTTAAACATTTTGCAGTATATGATGGTATAACCTATATTTCAAGCTTTTTCAGATGTCTAATTATTTATTTTTTATGCTTTAGGGAGATAAGTTGAGGGTAAAAGTAAACAAATTGGCTTCTACAAAAACCCAACTCCCATATTCTTACTACTCAATCCCGTATTGTCGCCCTGATAAAATAGTTGATAGTGCTGAAAATCTTGGTGAAGTTCTTCGTGGTGATCGTATAGAAAATTCTCCATACGAGGTAAATTAATGAAACTTTTTATGTCAGTTATGTTTCATGGTATGTTCCACCATCTTCTAATGAATTTTGCGTTGCAGTTTCAAATGTTCGTGCCACAAATGTGCAATGTTGTATGTCGGTTGGTATTGAATGAGAAAACAGCCAAGGAGTTTAAGGAGAAGATAGATGATGAGTATAGAGTTAACATGTAAGACACTTCACACCAAAAATTTTATCTTAAAAAGTCAAAGGGTATTTTGGTCATTTCAACATAGTATATCAGAAAAGTTAACGGAAGTTATCTTTCATACCAATCTCGTTACAACTTACAAAACGGAAAACATAAAACTCAAACTGTTACTTTAAGCCCTTAGTACCCAAATCAGTTACTTTTCACAGTCCACATGGACCATTTGTGTAATTAATTTTATTAATTTTTTTATGATTTTATAAACAGGATATTGGACAATCTACCTTTGGTTGTTCCCATGACAAGATTAGAAAAAGATTCACCCGTTATATATCAACATGGATATTTTGTTGGGCGCAAAGTACAATACGCTGGAGTAAGAAACAAAACATCCTTCAGTAGCTAGACGCGATCTCACTTTGTTTTTATTAGTTTTTTTTTTTTACTTTTTTTAATTTGTGAATATTCATTTGTAGACAAAGGAAGAAAAGTATTTTATCAACAATCATTTGACATTCACAGTCAAGTTTCACAAGGACATTCAAACAGAATCTGCAAGAATTGTTGGATTCGAAGTTAATGCTTTCAGGTAATTTTGCTTCATTCTGGTTGACCAACAAACTATTTTATTCAAGTTTTACATGAAGAAATAATTAAATTTTGTAATCATATTTTACTTGCTAATTGTTAATTTGAAATAAATATTTTGTTGTATCCAGTGTTAAGCATCAGTATGACGGTAAATGGACCGATCAGACCCGCTTGACGACTTGCGATGCTCATGCGAAACGGTTGGTAACAAGCTCCGATCCACCGCTAGAAATTGAAAATAACAGTGAAATCATCTTCACTTATGATGTTGACTTCCAGGTGAGTCTTACCATCATTTAAAAGTTACCATTTTACCCTTTTACTTATTAACGGGTCAAAATTAGTCAACTGCAAGTATTTAACCAAAATGAGAAAATATGGTAAATTTTTTCTTATTTGCAGGAGAGTGAAATTAAATGGGCCTCAAGATGGGATACATATCTTCTAATGGCAGATGATCAAGTTCACTGGTTTTCAATCGTTAACTCGCTTATGATTGTTCTTTTCTTATCGGGTATGGTTGCGATGATCATGTTAAGAACACTTTACCGCGATATCTCCAAATACAACCAATTAGAAACCCAAGAAGAGGCCCAAGAAGAAACGGGCTGGAAATTGGTCCACGGGGACGTTTTTCGCCCCCCGGTTAACTCAGATTTATTGTGCGTTTATGTCGGAACCGGTGTTCAATTCTTCGGTATGATCCTAATCGCGATGATCTTTGCAGTACTCGGGTTTCTCAGCCCGTCTAACCGGGGTGGGCTCATGACCGCGTTACTTCTACTTTGGGTTCTCATGGGTATCTTTGGTGGGTACGCATCAGCCCGTCTTTATAAAACGTTTAAAGGAACCGAATGGAAATCGATCACTCTCAAAACCGCGTTCATGTTCCCGGGTATCGCGTTTGCCATTTTCTTTGTACTCAACGCGCTAATCTGGGGTGAGAAATCATCTGGAGCGGTCCCGTTTGGTACCATGTTTGCTTTAGTGTTCTTATGGTTCGGGATCTCGGTCCCGCTCGTTTTCGTGGGTAGTTACATCGGGTTCAAAAAACCTGCGATCGAAGACCCGGTGAAAACTAACAAGATCCCGAGACAAATACCCGAACAACCTTGGTACATGAGTTCCGCTTTCTCGATTTTAATCGGTGGAATACTTCCATTTGGCGCGGTTTTTATCGAGCTTTTCTTCATATTAACATCAATCTGGTTACAACAATTCTACTACATTTTTGGGTTTCTGTTTATCGTGTTTGTGATCTTAATCGTGACGTGTGCGGAGATCACGATTGTGTTATGTTACTTCCAATTGTGCAGTGAGGATTATCTTTGGTGGTGGAGATCGTATCTAACATCGGGTTCATCGGCTTTATACCTGTTTTTATACACCATTTTCTACTTCTTCACGAAGCTTAACATCACTAAACCGGTTTCGGGTATTTTGTACTTCGGTTATATGTTGATCGCGTCGTATGCTTTCTTCGTGCTCACGGGTACGATTGGTTTCTACGCGTGTTTCTGGTTCACGAGGCTTATTTACTCTTCGGTGAAGATCGATTGATTGTTGAAGTGATGATGATATAGGGTAATTAGGTTGTTATTGATGTTCAGTTTTATACAAATTGTTACTCAAATCGGGGTTTAATTGCGATTCGGATTTTGTTTGATGAATTTTTTTATTGTTTCTGCATAATTTGTATGCAGAGATTTGATTATTCTTGTATTGTTATTGTTGATGTGTAGTAGGATTTTTAAGTTTTTGTGTTTGAAGTTAATTGTATTTGTTGAGCATGTTTGTTTTATAGGACCCAAAGTATGTTTGTTTTGTGTGGACTCAGTGAGTTTAGTTATAATCGAGTTCAAACTCGTTTATTAAATAAATCCTCAAATCTAGGTTATGCACGAACTTAAACAAATTTAACTCGATTTTAGTTAAATCGATGATGGGGGCAGTGGTTGAGGTTGGAAATGACTTGGTGCATGCATTAGGTGTGTAGTTATTTGACTTTTTATTTGTTCGTTTTCTTTTTAGTTTCTTTAATTAGTTTTAGTTATGTTTTATTGGCAATAATAAATTAATTTCAACTTATCCATCCATTAAAGAATTCTAATTTAAATTTTAGGTTTAAAGTTTAGAAAAAATGTAATAAAGTTGAGGAGTCAGCATTTGCTACAAGACAATAATAATTAGCAATAAAATATTGTTAAGTTCAATGTAATTCATTTCCAATTTATTCTACTGACATCGTAAGGTCTACCCTACTCCACTCTTTATCTTAAAGCAATTTAAAGTTTAATATCATATTGCACAATTCATATTTAAAAATTATGTCAGTTATTTAAAACTTAAAAGGGACATTTAACTGTTAAATAACAATTTTCTCAATTACCGTTTAAACATGTAAACTAATTTAAGCCTATTTTATAATTCGGTCTTATCATCTTTCAATAATATAAATGACTCAAATTAATTAGATATTTATATTAATCTTGTCTTAAACATCTTCTATCATTTTTTCTTTTAATTTTACAAAACTAACTATTGTTAACAGCGGTTTACTCAATGATTTGAAAACGGCTCATACCGGCTGGTTAAACGGGATTACTCTTTCTTTCGGTACGATACACAGCAGTATATATCTACTACCTTTCGACGATCAAAGTGGTGGTTATACCGGTTTAACCGGAAAATACCGGTGTAGAAGGATGGAGAGAGTGAAGTAGAAGGATTATGTAACATTTGGCAAATTTCAGGATTTGACTTTAGGCCCAATGGGCTAAACAAGTAAGGTCCAATAAGAAATT
>WOUH02000006.1:1050907-1063407 GCA_009936405.2 Stevia rebaudiana | reverse complement strand
TTATTTGATTTTATTGTGTAATCATTCCTTCTAATCAATAGAATCATAGTTTCTTCTTCCTAGTCTGATTAATTTTAGGTTGTGTCAATTTGAGTACACAACATCTTGATTTAATCAGGCGAGCTCACGAAGCAATATTGAACATTGAACAATGGGTCAATGATCTTCCAAAAACACAAAGAAAAAGAAACCACAACAAGAATTTCGGGAAAGATTGACAAGTCACAAAGATCGCAATTTCAGACTTGACATAAAACAAACCGATACAAAACATAAAAACAATGGGTCGTCAACAAAACTTCTAGAGGAATCCGGTAAAAAATTCAGAAAACCGTGATAAACCAATACCTTGTTGAAGAGAAAACCGAGGATGCAACCACCAAATGATAAACACACTTTTGAGAAGTTAAAGAAACGAAGCGAGGGGTGTAAAGTTGTAAACTTCCTATGCCAGTTGAGAAGTAAGTTTCGGCTGTTAAGAATCTTAAGATAGAATATGGGCCGTTTCTTTCAGACCAGCCCAAAACCCGGCCCGAGTCAGAGGTCAAACCCGAGCAGCCCAAAACGATATTTAAATTCAACAACCTTTACAAAAATAATAAAAAATATTAGCATTACAATCCTTTTCTTCTAATAAGACCCTCAACTAAAAAGTTACAAAAATTGTATATAAATACTAGAATTTGATATTTCTTTTTTACAAGATAAGGAACCTTTAGTCAATTTTAAAAATATTTAACAGAAAACTTAACTAACATCCACTCGGACCAAACGTGTTATGTTTATGCAGACTATTGGACCAAACATGTGATTTCAAAACTGAAACTTGAGCAAACCACATGGACCATTCGTGTAATTAATTCTATTATTTATAAATAAATAACATAAAATGGTTATTCTCTAGTTACAACAACAAATTCCAAAAATCAATGACACTAAATTTGATACATGAGAACCAAAAGAATAGCGTCTTGTTGTCTAACAGAAAACACGAAAAATTTACCTCACAAAAGTTGATATTTTAAAAAATCATATTTCATAATCATTCGATGAAAACATGTACCCGATTTCACAAAATGGTACAACATTGATTGGATTTCTTTGCCTGCTTGTAGAACATCTGTTTCACAATCAAAAATACCATTTTAATACAAGTTATGTTCTATCTCCAAATCATTTTATACTACATTACAAACAATTACCCACTAAATTTTAAAAAAAAATTAACAATTTAATTGTAAAAAACGCACCTGCGAAGCTGCACTGAGATCCGAACTCTTCTCGACTAAACTGTCTAATTTTTCACCTCTTTCAAGAACACTATCAATGGTTTTATGCTGCAAATAACATTAACTATCAATTATCACAATAAAAAAATATGAACACTCAATATATATAAATATAAACAAATCAATGCTTACAAGGGTAATTTTGGTTTCATCCAACTCCCTCTGAATCTTCAACAGCTTGTCTGCTTGAGCAGGATCCTAAATAATTTTTTTTAAAAATCAAGATTATATATACGCGCAATTGAATCAAGTTAAAAACAATAAACATACCTGAAACTTTGTTAAAGCATCATTAAGATATGGCCATTGATCAGTTTTATCTGCTTGAACACTTTTCCATGAATCACCATGCTTCTTTTGATATTCATCTATTACCTATAACCATAAGATTAGTTTTAAAGTTTTAACATTGATTGATCGATTGTATGATTTTAACTTGTTATTAGAGGTTTGTTATAATATAAACTCACTTGGTTTAGTACAGAAAATGCACTTCTAACAGGATAATGATCATCCATGAATCCCAAAACACATAGACCATTTCTGTTATATGAATGCACCTTATACTCTACCAAAAAAACATTAATTACAATCAATTTAATGAAAATAAACACCTGATGTCGCTAGACTTGATAAATAATTAGAAATGCAGAAGATTGAAAAAAACAGAGATCGAAACCTTCGTGTTGAACGGTGTGACGTTGATCAGGTGGCGTTCGTTTAGCGACGGTTCTACCAACAAACACGATGAACTGACGGACGGTGACTCTCTGGAAATATCCAAAATGACTCACGTCCGTCGCGTTCGCTAGTATCACCGGATCCGATCCGTCAGGAATAGGGTGACATTTCAAGACAAGTAACGCTGTGATCTTCATTCTCTTGATGTCTTCTATCCAATTTCTACAAAAATGTGAGAAATTAAAGAACTGGGGTTAGGTTTCAGACAACAATTGTTGATGATGCTTGTACAAATCGCGAAACAGAACGAAATTGACGAAATTTGGGTCAAATAAACGACGATTAATAGAACTATGTGCTCGAATTATTCAGTGTAGTGCGTTGATCTTGCCATCGAAGAAGATTTTTCACCTTTTTGTTGCTTTGTGAACAATCAATGGCGTTATGAGATCGAATTTCGAACAAATTGAAAACAATGGCCACCGGTATCACCTTAGCTTTTGTTAATATTCCGTCGCTAATTTCCAGCCGTCACAATTACGCGAATTTGCAAAAAGCAAACATTGTGCCTTTTATTCCATGTATAAGATTTTGAGTAACATATGGTTTTAATACCGTTTTGCCAAACTGTTTTTGCTCAAAAGTTAGAAAATTATAATTTGGTTTTCAATTTCGTCAAATGGCATTTGTTTCAATGGTACAAGATGATTTATTAACATGTTCTTTTTTAAATAGGATAATGATTCAAGTTTTACAGTGGACAAAGATGAATAGATTGCTTTTAAAAAAAGTATGACTAAGATTTCTAAACTTCTATCACATATGGTTTATCCCAAAAAATGTAAAGAATCTATAAGTTTTATGTTCATTGTCTTTATACCCATCCTTGTAATTTTAATGGAAGAGTAAATTCTTATTATATTTTAAATTTATTAAGTAATGAGATTGTTATTATTTCAAGATTTCACACATATCTAGTCATTTCTAGTGATTGATGTTAAGTTTTTCTATAAGTTTCAAGTAAAATGATCAAAGTATCATTATTCTTAACAAAATGGTTGAATACCAATCTCATCTGTTGTTAACAAAACAAATATCACTCTCACCTCTCTCTCACACACAATCACAAGTCCCTCAAACCACTACCTCCCCGTCACAACCCCCACCACCATCATCACCATCATCGAACAAGAAGCAAAAGTTTCAAATCAAAGACTATGAATCGAACTGTATCATTTTGGCGGCTGCAAACCATAGATCGCAACGCCACACATTTTGAATGCAAATTGTTGTGTTTGAAGTATCATGGAAGGAGATTAGTATAGAAAGCAAGTGGATCTAATACAACAAATCTTTGTCCACCTATACTCCAACAAATATTTTGATCGTTCACTATATCATAGATCTTTGTCAAGAATGATGGTAGCCCATAATCATGAAGACCCTGTGTTAGTTGATCTACGCTTAATGGGTACTCTTTCTTAACAAGTGAGTAAAAAGGTTCCATTATAATCTTTTATAAAACTAAGATGAATGGAACGATTGGGTTACATGTGAAAACTCATTTTATGTTGAATGGCTGCTAATTTAGAGTTTGTATTTTTTTACTCTGAAACTATGATAAACTTTTGAAACTGAGCAAATCCGAACCATTCTTTTTTCTTTGATCGTTGAGTTTGATTGATATATTGGTTTGAATTTGTATTAAAAATTTAATTTGAAATTGAGCCAAACCGAAACAATCCAAGCCGCTCGGTTTGTAAACGAGCCGAGTATGAGCGGACCCTCGATTGGTTCAGTCGGTTCATGAACAAACCCTACTTGGTTCCTCTTCGCATCACAACCATAAACAAAACAAAAACACAACCTGGAATATATAGATTTAAAAAATTTTTTTGAATAGTACGAACCCGCAATAGAAAATCTGGCTACAAGTTGATATAAACATCCCCGAGTATAAATTACATATCGATACAAACTTCTCATAATATAATACACGACCTAATTTGTCGTTGCAGCCTCGTAGGAGTGAAAAGATAATTACTTTATCATCATTATATAGATGATCCGAAAGAATAAGGATCGAATCCGAATTCTCCTTCAATAGCAATAACTGAATCCTGCTCCTGAAAAAAAAAAATTGTTGTTTTTTTACTTTTGTAAAATGTTTTATATAAATTCAGATACACCATTACAACATTTAAAATAGTTTTTGTTACAAACTGATCCGTGTTCAATATATTTAAATCTCACTCTGTAATAAAATTTATATAAAAATGTAGATAAAAATAAGCATATTGCAACGGTCTATTCAAGTTCATATAAACAATATATATTAGAACGTAAAAGACGAAACTAAATTTTGCCCCTCAAATACAGTTTAGGCCCATAAACATTCAAACAATCACTTTAATCTCTCAAATACTATGAATGCACATAATATACATTTTATGTTTAAAACCAGAAATTTCCACCAAGATGAGTATCCTATCAACTAAATATTCTAACATTAAATAAATTAAATATTAACTAAAATAAAATAAAAAAAGATCATACCCGTTTCATCATTCCGGTCATAAGATCATCTAACGAATCATAACCGTTGTTTGCAACAAAACCACTTGGTAAGTAGTTTTCACCCATTTTCAACTTAGCATTTGACCTATGAGTCTCTTTGTTCATTTGCATCGCGAGTGCACCATTACCATTTGACCAATTGTGGACCCCACGTATCAAGTCATTTGATTGACTCACGGGCCCACAAAAACCATCATCGGGTGGCGATATTATAGTGGCTAAAGTGCTAAAAGTGTTGCTTGAATACTGACCATAACTTTGTTTACCATATTGCGCAAGCCTTTGACTTTGACCTTCCAGAGGTCCGAAGGGCGTGCTGGTAATATTACAACCAAATCCCGTCATTGTGTTGGTAATCATGTTATTACTTGAGGTGTGACCATAATTAAGGTTGCCATTAGGGACATCAAGAAAAGTAGAACTATTTGAAACAAGATTCATACAGGAATCATTAAAGAATCTAGAATCATCAATGGGATTGAAATCTAGGAATTGGTTATTCGGTTTATGACTCGGTTGAAGTTGACCAAGGTCAAACGGAGTTGGAATTCCTTGAAAAAGATTTGCGGGTTGGTGATTTGGTGGTGCTGGTAATACAACCGGTTGAAAGTTGTTGAGTGGGCTAACTGAACCTGTCATGGTTTGGGTGTGGGTCGGTTGGATTAGGGTTGGGACCGTGAGGTTGTGTAGGGTCACACCGGTTGGACCGTTGAGTCTACCAAGCATGTTAGAAGATGGACATGTTGATATATGAGAGTTTGGTAATGTTCTTGAACCGGAGAATGAATGAAAATCTTCGAAACCATCGAATGAATTCATTCTCATGTAAGAAGATGAATCTTTACTACCGCCAAAGGCGACTACCATGTTTGCGTGTTGACTGATTCGCTTCAAGTAAAGACGATATTTCTGTAGTATGAGAAAATGAAGAAACATTGTTTATCATCTATGCGGGTTGAAATTATAACATAATATAATATAATATAAAAGTTTGCAGAAATTAGTCTTAATATCCAAACTCGTTACAAAAATGAAAGCATAAAACCCAGACTCGTTACTTAAAACCCTTAGTACCCAAAACTGTAACTTTCCGTAAACCACAGGGACCATTTGTGTATTTAACTCAAGAAAATAAGTGAACCTGAAGATGGCTTGCGACGTTTTCCCTACTAAGACCTTCAACATTCATCAAATCAAGAATCCTTTTAGGAACAGCTTCTGCATTATACAAAAATAATTATAAAAATTGTCAAGTAAACAAGTTTTTATAACAAACACATGGATTAAACAACTCACTCTCAATCCCAAGTTGATTAACAGCAGCAACAAATTTTCTATGAAGATCAATGGACCAAACAACACGCGGTTTCTTTTGTGTTGATGGATCATCATCTTCATTTCCATTATCATAAAATTTTTCAAATTCTTCATCTTTTCTTTTTCTGTTTACTTTCTCATTTGGGTCTCCAATATCAGCTTCTTGTCCACCATCAAGATTTGACCTTTCTTGGTTATTGTTTGACTTTGACTGAGATTTTGACTCGACTTTTCTTCTAATCACATGTTGCCATATGTTGCGTAATTCCTCGAGCCGAACAGGTTTTACAAGATAATCACAAGCACCATGTGTGATTCCTTTCATTACAAGTTTCGGGTCACTGTTTCCTGATAACACTGTAACAAATTCAAGAAACATTAGATACAGTTAAATATTTTGACTTTCTTTAGGTCAAACCAACTAAAAGTTTAAAGCTTTTAACAAAAAAACTTACAAAACCGTCAGAATTCAGAACCCACTTCAAATTATCGAGTTCAAGACTCAATAATAAATGCCAAATAAACACATGTACCGTCGTTGTGATCAGATTTGACTTTTTTAGTCAAAGTAACCAAAACTCTTACATTGACACTTAACTTTTCAAGAAAACTAACAAACCCCACATCAACTTTAAACTTAATCATTATGTAAGTTGAAAAACAGTCCCTCTTGCTCCAATTTTGACTTTTTTTGGGTCAAACCAACTAAAAGTTTGAAGCTTTGACAAAAACTTAGAAAACCCACGTCAATTATCGACTTCAAAACCCAATAGTGAATGCCCAACATACCTATATGCCAATTTGTGATTGGCTTTGACTTCTACAGGTCAAACCAACTAACATGTTAACAACACTTACTTCTCAAAAAAATAATGGAGCCCACATTGATTTTGAGCTTAATCTTTAGCTTATTGACTTTCGAACTCAATAAAAGATGCTAGAAACCCCAAATTATTAGTTATTTGATTAACAAAAGTGTGTTTATGAGTGTATTAACACTTACTAATAACAGGTAAATCCATTTCAAGACCAACAAGTTCAAGAAGCTTGAATCCATCCATGTCTGGCATATGTACATCACTAATCACAAGGTCAAACCGGTTTTGGTTGTCTCTTAACATATTCAATGCTGTTCTTGCTTGATTTGTGGTTGTGACTGCAAAAAGATGATTAATTTTGGATTATGAGATTAATATGATCAAGTAATAAACATTTTGAGCATGATAAATTTAACATTTAGAAATGAAAACCTAATGTTTTGCTAACACAGTTATAATCAATTTGTCATGAAAAGATTAAAGTTTTAACCCTTTTAAGGGTTATGTTGCAATTCAAGAATCTTGTTGGTGCAGTCTGCAAACATAATAAAAATATAATTTTTGAAGATAAAACCCTAATCTTGATTCAAACAACGAAACAAACAACGGTTCGAACATTAAGAAACAAATTAGATAATGAAATTATAACTAAATTATAGAAACTAACCATGATATTGGCATTTCTTTAATAACGCTTCTAATAACTTCAAACAAGTTGGATCATCATCGACAGCAAGAACTCTCATCCCAATTGGAAACCTATCAATTTCATTATTAACCCCAACAGACCGTCTAATTTCGTCTACTCTCATGTTGTTTCTTGGTTGAAATCAGCAATTAGAAAACAAGACAATAAAGATGATTAAATAGATGATAGTTCAAGAAACACCATAATATTTCAGAAAGGTTTGAATTGGTGCATCTGTTTGGCCATCTTGTTGACGAATAAAACAAACCCAGAAGGACAAAAACTCAAAAAGGATGTATTTAAAGATATTAGAGAGAGAAACAGGATCTTGAAGAGAGAGAAAACAAGATAGTGACCTGGACTTTAGCTTCATATATATATTGTCATTTGGACAATGATGGTGGGGAAATTTGGCACAAGCCCATAACAAACTCAATGGCTTTCAACGCAACAATACACATAATTCATTATTATTAAGAAAAAGACAAAATAAATATCTTCATTTTTTTACTGCTTTTTTAAAGATTTAAACAAACAATTTTTCGAGTAAACTGCAATTTTCGTCCCTGAGGTTTGTAAAGACATGCAGTTTCAGTCCACCTTAGCAATTTTCATCCATGAGGTTTCATTTCCTAGCAGTTTTCGTCCCCGGGACTATTTTCCGTCTACACTTTCGTCTACTTATTTAGGTGTTCTGATAAGTAAAAACATACAACATTGAATAAAATGCCCCCTGTGTGAGGGGCACGTGGGAAATTCTAACAGAAGTGTAAACGAAAAATAGACTCAGGGACGAAAACTGCTAAGAAATGAAACCTATGGGATGAAAACTGCTAAGGGTGGACTGAAACTGCATGTATCTACAAACATTAGGGACGAAAACTGCAGTTTACTCCAATTTTTTTATTGTAGAACTCATGTTTTAGGTCTCTAACTGTTATTTTGCTATTGTCAGCTCATTTGTTAGAGACATTTCATTTTAAACTGAAATTTTATGAGTTCAATTCTATACAAATAGTAGTATGATAGTTTGACAAAAAAAAGTCTTATTTTCTTATTAGTTTTTTATTAGTTTTTCGATCGTATATTATCATGTCTTTTCATATCATTTATAGCATTTAAAAGTTAACGACAAGACTTTTGTGAAAGAAAAAAAATAGAGTAAAATATACTCGGTGATTAATAAGAGGGAAAAGGGTATATGTCAAGGATTAATAAGAGGGAATAACGGTTTATTATTGAAGAAACATATTTGCTTTCACGTGACCATCACGTGTTATGTTTTCCCATTAAAAATTAAAGAGATTTAGTCTTAAGCCCTTATAATGTTACAAAAAATAAATGACTTAGACCACACATGCAACTTTAAACTATTAATACCCAACCTTGTTACTTTTGTGAAACCACATGAACCATTTGTGTAATTAACTCAAAACTAAAATAGCTTTTAGTTTCTTACAAAAGTCACTCAATTTTTTGTACATATTAAGATCCGTATACATGTTAAATTTAAACAAAGTTGTGAATTCCTTCGGAACCACTTGGAACCGGTACATCTAAGGTGTAAACGAGCAAGTCACTTGAACCAAATTGAGCTGAATTTCAAGCCTAAAAGTAA
This sequence comes from Stevia rebaudiana, assembly GCA_009936405.2. Lineage (NCBI taxonomy): Eukaryota > Viridiplantae > Streptophyta > Magnoliopsida > Asterales > Asteraceae > Stevia > Stevia rebaudiana. Next base: position 1,054,419 of record WOUH02000006.1, on the reverse strand, counting down.
GCTTGTGTGTACTTAAGCTTCACTTATCGAGTTCGAGCGATTATTTATATAATTTTGACTAAATTAATCATATATTTAATTGATATGATCATTTTATCTAAATAAACTTATAACTAGATTTATCCCCGCGGGCGTTGCTCCGCGAACTCATCGCAATCCTAAATACTAAAACCCGATAAAAAAAAAAGTAATCCAAACACTCTCAAAAACTTTTTCCACACCCATCTTTTACACTATCTTCTAGCCTCCCTAAAGAAAACGCCACCAAAAAAGTCAATATTCTTCTATTAGAATTCATGCATAGACGGATTCGAATATACCAAGCTGATTTACTGATTGAATGGAATAAGGAAGGGAGATGACAGATTTGAGTTTTAATTCACAATCTAATCACACACGGTTTTAAAGTTAGGAGTTCATAGTTTTTTACATCCATTTCAATTACTTCACATCCCCCGCAACATCATTTTTATGTTTTTTTTTTTTAGCCTGAATAAGGTTGAGAGTCAGGCATTTCTAGAAAAACAACCCAGCATGGACCGTCTTGAGGTGCACTAATTTGACATTTTTGATGAACCTGACCCATTTCAAACTCTGAACCATAAAACCTTCAGACTACGGTTGAAGAAAAATCCTTTTTGTAATCATATTTTAAGCATTAGTTATATCCCAACAAAGATATTGTCTAAACATGTGTGCTAGAAAAATGCACTGATACATACATATGTAGGCATATACGACTGGACTCTTTCTTGCATAAGCGAAATGGTCTAGCGCTTTTCCAAACCCAAAATCGTATAATGTAAAATACAAAACAGTAAAAGAAAAGAGTGTTTTTTTAAGATGCCCCAAGAAAAAAAATCAACACAACCTCTAAACGGCATGCAATAATTTGCAAACGAAACTTAAAATATACATACCTATTTGATTAATTGGTCGTGTGCCACAGCGTTACACATTGAGAGTACCCGTAACAATTGGAATGTTATAACATTCCACCTACCTTTAGAATAAATATATAAGCTCATGTTCATCAACCAATTTTGTCTGTTTATTTGACTTCCGTAATTAGATTAAAAAAATAAAAACAAATGCAACATACCTATACAACTTAGCAATTTTTTTCAGCATCATTATAGGCATCATGTTAAGGGAAAACCAAATCACCAAAAATGAACGTTTCAGTTATTGACTTTGAGATGGTATGATGGTACTTACATTGTAAATGTACATAGAAACTTACATCACAAAAAGAAGTCTCCAAAATTATTGATTAGATAACATTTGTGTGCTGAATGCTGATCTCACTTTAAATAGGCATTCTATAATGATATATCAATCACTTGTTAAACAACATCTATAATGATATAAATTGGTTTGAGAAATCAAGTTACTGAAATGACCATGACTGTTGCATTCTCAGAAAAACACACAATTTAAAGAAAGATTTTTGTAACAATACACACATTCAAAATAAGCATGAACATGACTTCTTAGTTTAATTAGTCAAACACCTGATTTGAACAATCATCAGACATAATTATCTAAATCAGAGACTTGAGAAAAAAAGGGGTGAGGAGTTACCTGGATGTCGTAAAACACTCAAATTGTAATCGCAGAGAGCTACACAATCAGCACACACTTCAAACCCTAGTTCAAAAATCCGAGAAAACAGGAGGGTTTCTCTTTGTTCGACCAAAGCATGAGACTTGAGGTTATTTAAACAGCTCAACGAAGGAAAACATGAGAATGAGGTTATCCTAATGGAAAATCAAAAGGAATGGAGGAACATCGAACCTTGAGACTGGGCGATTTTATGAGTTCATCGTTTGAGGGCGATTTCGCCGATCCACTCCGGCGTCTTTGGTTTCTTTCTGCGTCTTTCTTTTTCTTTCCCTCTGTTCAAGAAGGTTCCTTTGTTCAAGCCTATGGCAACGCTGTGTGTGTATGATTGTACAACATGAAAAGACGCAAACGCCCTTGCTACTGTTGAGCAGGGGCAATTGTGACAAACTACATCAATGTATTATAAATACTTTGGTTAATACAAGTAACTAAAGTTATATAATAATTATATTATTTATATATGGTTTTATGTTTGCCTTTTATTTTGGCTCTTTTGTAGAGATAAAAGTTATTTTTTATTAAAATATTTCTTTTGAGTGACACCAATTATATGCATACATGTCCTTATATATTATTATTATTTTATTGCATCTCTTGTTTCCCTTTGAAAGTAAATCAATAATGGAGCCTTTCTTCTCATCTTAGCTATCATGGATATATATGGAAGTGAGATAACTTTGCGTGTACAAGGTTTGTTGTAAATGCAATTTCTTTTAGCAACCTCATCAATGACAAAGTTAGCTAGCTAGAGTACTAACACCTAATATATTAGGGGAAAATAACTTTTCACAATCGAACGTATCGGCTAGTAAGACTGGTTTCAACCAAATGGTTTATTTTCCTTAGCAAAAACTTTGTTAGCAAAACCGGCAACAACTATATATCTTTCCGCATGTTGTATTTACAAGGATGATGTTTAAACATGTATTAATATTCGTATTGGATTTTGTCAATAGGTATATATGAAGTCAAAAATTTTTTATAATGTTATATGATTTTTAAGGCCGAATATAAGAAATCCAAAAAACAGTAGATTTGGGATATCATTTTCTTTCTTTGTCTTATTTGAATTACAGAATTATAGATAAACATGCGATATTATATTACAAAAGACACATCTCACCATACAAATAAAATTAAAGTATAACAAAAAAAACATTACAACAACGTGTTATAACTTATAATAGTTGAACCATTTGTCCACTTTGATACCCAATCTAATTTTTTAAATACGATTGAAAATAGATGGTTTGGTGCGTAATAACTAATAAGTGACTTTATAGAGAGTCACGTAATTTTTCCAATTTCCATATAATAAACCTTAACTGGTTAAAGCCTAAAAATCGTTGAATTGACTAAACAAGAATAATAAAAAAAATCAACCTCCATCATTAAGCCATTCTAGTCATTATATGGCTTGAAATGCTAATGGACCCCGCTTTTACTATTAATTGCAACTCAAATAGTAATAAACGTGTTATTTTGTTACGTACGTTGGGAAAGCTTTTATTATGGTGTAAACGTGATATGATTCTTTTTAAATTAGAAGTCTCTGAATCCTGATATCTAATTTTAAATGGATGGACAGAATCTTGGATAAATGATTTCTATCAATTTAAATTGCTAATTAATGATATTAAGTTTCCAGGGTAGGGTTATAGTAAGGAGGAGGCTTAGGGTAATGAGTCATCCCATCCATTAGATCTTAAGATCAGCGGCCAGGATTAACGCAGTGTCATTTTTGTAATTATTCGTAACTTTGAAAAGGCATGAAGGGTAATATCTTCACAACTAGTCATTTTCCGACAGTTGACCGGCCACTTTCCGGCCTTTGACCATCTGAAAAACCCGCCATCACCTAATCATAACTCAATATCTTTATAAAT
>WOUH02000006.1:1025057-1043988 GCA_009936405.2 Stevia rebaudiana | reverse complement strand
TTATTATTATTATTATTATTATTATTATTATTATTATTATTATTATTATTATTATTATTATTATTATTATTATTTTATTATTCTGTTATATAGGTTTGTTAAGATTGTAAAACTGTGAAATTCGGGTGGTTGAATATACAATAATACTAAATGAATCATGATAACGTAAGTTATAAATATCGTAAAAATGTCAAAACAGATGAAGACTCTTAACACTGGATCAGATGATATGAATGAATAAAAATTGTAATATGCGCCACTCATTCTGTCCGCACGGTTTGCAGTTTGCTAACGGTTAAAATGTTTGGTTCTTTGTTTTTCCGATTGAGCAAATATTGGTATTTTCCATTGAAAAGCCATTAGAAGTTGAATTGTGTTGTTGATGCAAAGCGACATGTAAATGATCAAATGGATCGCCAGTAATAATTGATGATTAGTGGTAACTAGACGTCAATAGTAGTTGATCATCAAGAGTTACCACTTATCATCAAGAAATTAGTATCAACTACTATCACAATAACAACTTGGTTGACTCTAGATCTCTTTTCTCTCTTTGATATTGCATGATTAATGATTTAACTTAACATAAGATTTTTAGGATTTGACCTAACAATACCAAAGTATCTATCTATCTATGAATGATGTATATTTTCAAGTGATTGTGGGTTTAAGTTCAATAATACATAGAAGTTGTAGATTTTAAAGTAGCTGCGAATTTGTCTTAATCTTGTTTTCTTAAAAAATAACAAGTTTTTTCAATTATGAACAAAGCTTACTGGACCAAATCGGGCTTCATGTGTAGCCCACTTACATCTCAACTGTCAAACCCTAGCTATATAAAACCTCCATCATATCGGCCACCATCTCAGCGCACCAGAGAAGAAGAAGCAGCTGCTTTTGTGCTCACTGCCGACGACAACCATGGTAATCTGCTGCATTTATTCTGTTCACGACCAGATAAATCATTGCATCTAGAATCTACAATTCGCAGATACTTTGTTTTCTTGAATCGATTACACAAATTTAGTTGATTTAATTTTTTATTGCTTGTTGGCTTAAACAAAACATAATTCTTTGGCTCTTTACGTCTGCAATCGATTCAATTAATGGAAATTTAGCGTACTTAGTTGTTCTTTGGGTTGCAACTTGTAAACGATAATTTGGCAAATAATTCTAGGGTTTCGTGTCTTCATGTTGTGTTAATTTGGGCATCTTATTCCTGTTGCAGACCTTGAGTGTTTAACATAGATATTGAGCATGTTTATTACTTGAAATGGGTTGATTTGATTTAAAAACTGCATGATAGTACGGTTTTTGTTTTTTGGTAGTTGAATATAGAGTTTTCAGATGCTAAGATTTTTGTAAACATGAAACGTTGTACTTAGCTGAAGTTTTGTATGAACCAAATCTTAGGAAACTAATTATCAGGATTTTAGCATTACATTAGGACTAATCAACCGATTAAAAATTGTTTGACAATTGATCCACTGCAATATCCTTGAAGCTATTTCAATGTAGTTTTACATTTTTAGCATTAGAAGTAGTTGCTTACCATTCATGCTGTCAAGTTTTTATTTTGAAGAGAAAGTAAAAAAATGTGAATAAAAACACAGTTTTCAAAATATATGTATAATAATTCCACAACTTATTGTTAAACTATTATGTCATGTTTTTTTTAATCTTTTTAACTAAAAAACCTGAAAACTTTTTAAGTTTTTCTGTTCTGTTCTTTCTTTCAAATCTAAGAATGTGAATACTTAATTATATTTTGTTTTGTTTTTTATATTTATTTTTTTCTTCACTTTTGTTTAACAAAAAATTTAAATTCAGCCGTCTCACAAGACTTTCATGATCAAGAAGAAGCTTGCTAAGAAGATGAGACAGAACAGACCCATTCCTCACTGGATTCGCATGAGGACTGACAATACTATCAGGTTAATATAATTTTCTATTTTTTTAATTAAAGAAAGGTTAATGTTTTTAATTAACATTTTAAATTTTATATTTCAGGTACAACGCAAAGCGCAGGCACTGGCGCAGAACCAAGCTTGGATTTTGAGGTGTGTGCTGTTTTGAAGACATTATCAAGAGTCAATGTTTTGTTCATGTTTTTAATTTTAAACTTATATCGATGTTGGATTTAATGTCTTATGAATTTAATGATACATTTGTTTGATCATAGTGTTTTTCTGTGTACCTTAATGTTTAACTATTTAGTATCTTTTTTTTCAGCTTGTTTTTCTAGTTATATCTGTCCTTTTAAGTCTATTTATGTTTATGGTGATGGTTTCAATGCTAATCTTTGAAACAAACAATGTTACACTGATTTTGGCAATCATGTACATTCAAAGCTTATGAAATGTTTTCTTTTATAATTAGGCTAATGTGTGTTATAATAACACAAACAGTCTGCAAACACGAGCTCATCCATGTAAAGCGATCATATCAGCTCATAGTTCATTGTACATTTTATTAACTTCAGTTTTGAAGTTGGTGATCAGGATTGTAAATAAAAACAAAAAAAAAAATTGAAAACCTATGAGTAATCTTTACTAAGGTTGACTGATGTCTTGGTTGTACTCAAATTGTGAAATTGGTTTTTTGTTTAGGTAACGAATTTTCATTTTAAAATATTGTTTATTTAGTTGGAGATGTTTATAATACAAGTAGAGTTTTTGGTGACGAGTGTAGAAAGGATTATTGACTCTTGATCAGGCAAAAGTCGAGCGTTAAGATGAAGTGGTCTCTACTTTATACAAAAAAATGTTATAGTAAAGTTTCACCTGCTTTTTATAAATTAAATAACTTGTACACGTTTTGTTATTAAAAAAAAAATTTAGAATTTTATTACCTTTAATTTGAGTAAGTATTGATACGGTTTTTTTTAATATTTTTTTGATGTGTTTTGTAATTTTTACCCAGTATCCTGAAATTGAAGTCTATTTATTTAAACTGCAATCCGTATTTTTTAAGCTTTGGTTCGTTTTTTTACCCACTTTTTGTTTGTGAATAGATAAGATGGGTGAGGTTATACTAAGGATGATCCTTATAGTAAGTAGTATCAATCGGACCCCGATTGAACTCATTCTAGTAGCATTGGAACCGTCTCTTATTTGACTACAATTCTAGCAGATGATTTCAAGGAGTTATAAGCTTATAGCTACATAGTTTTACAAATATTCTGCATTGGTCCTTGTACTTTGTTTTATATGCCATTTTAGTCCTTACAAGTACATTTTGAGCTAATCAAGCTCATAATCTCTCATGAATCCTGATAAAAAAAAAAATAAACCAAATATTGCTTCTGACAAATTGGGCCATGTTTTGGGCTTTGCTAAAACGGCCCTAATAGTAAACATCCAATAAAAACAATAGCAGATTTATGATGCACAAAGATAACACATCACATAATAGTCTAAAGATTATACATACAACCTCATACGTAGCGCGTACGCACATATACATGGCTATACGAGATGGATGCAATTTGATTTAATTACCAAATCGCCCCTTGACAAAAATACTAAATACTACTACACAAAAAGGAAATAATATACACGCATTCGGTGAAAAAAATACTTATTAATATCTATTTTTTTAAATGCCCGGTTTGCTTCAAGTACCAAATTGCCCCTTGAGCTGCAAACTCAGCTGCTTCTTTCTTTTTAGCCCGATGATCTCCGACGCATTCCACATGCGTATTTGACGCATCTTCGATTGTGAAAGACACTTTGAATGCAAACCTAACAAACACAAACAATACATATCATAATCAGAATCAGAAAATTAGTTGTTTAAGTGTTTGCAAATTCAAGAATTTTTAAAGTTAGAATGAAAATGTCATCCAAATTGATTAATTGAGCATTAAATAATTAGAAACAAAAACAAAATTGATTTTTGCGACTGAAAATAAATCAACTTACTGTTTGAGATGATCCGGTCCTGTTTCTTGAAAACATTCAAACAACGGTGGTTTCCAACAGTTAATAGCACAGATTTCATACAAATGTGATTTTGCTGATGCTTTGTGCAAAGTTTCACCTAAAATTTATGTTTTTGTAAGCATATGCCATTAAAAGAAAACAGAGATTAATAAAGAACAAATCTTGAACTATAATCATAGATGTTTTTTACCCGAAACCCATTTTTTTTTACCTTTTTAGAATACCAGTGAGTACAAATTTATTATTTTAATAACAATATATTTCTTTTGGATAAATTCACCCGCATTATATGTATGCATTAAAATTACACTTATGGTGACTTTGGAACCATTTGACCCGCTTTTTTTGAAACTAAGTTTTTCTATTTTACCTGTAAAACAATCCATTCATAAGTAAACGGGTCAAAAATGAAAAAATTTAATAAAAAAATACAATGAATTATTATACCTGCTGGTGGTTGTAAATTGCTACCACTGGCACCTGAATGATTGCATTGAGGTGTGGGGTCCACCATTCGCCTCACGCCATTGCTGCTTCTTTCAGGTTTTACAAAACCAGAATGCATTTCTTGAGAGGATTCAATTGTGTTTAAATATTGATGTGAAATATTAATATTTGTTGGTGTTTCATCGTATCCGATCAATTTAGCTTCCATCTTTTCGCTCGATCTCAAGATTTCCTCTAAAGATATCATTTTTGTCTTGAAACCTTTCTCCTGTAAACAAATTATTATTAATAAAAAACCCATAAGTGAGGTAGATATGTGTATTGATGGAAAAATAAAAAATAAATAAAAACAATAAATAAATAAATAAAGGGTTTTAGATTTTATACTTTTAACGCCAAACACAATCTCTGACAAGCAATTCTTGTGGCTGTTTTTTTACTGAAATTGGTAGCAGTTGCAGACTCACAAATTTGTCCTCTATTTACAAGTGCTTCAACCGAATACGCTTTATCTTTTTTTGCTGATGAATATTTGATTTCCCAATTATAAAACTGACAAAGTTCTTGAAGTTCTCTAATTGGATTTTGTTGCAATGCTGAAAATTTCATTATAGGTTCCAAAAACGAGATCATTACGTTCCAAACAACATGTAGATTGAATCCAGAATCAAGAAGAATTGCACCAACACACGACTCTACCAAATCACCCAGAGCCTGAAAACCAAAAATTACAATTTTTAAAAAATGTAGAAGGTAAATAATAATTACATATATAATAGATAACTAATCAGGGTTAGTATCATTTCAAAACTTCTATGAACCACACATTTTTTTATGTTTTACAAAGAAAATGACCAAAAAACATTTATTCACCTCTCATGAAATTCAAAAAATAAATAAATAAATTATGAACAAATTTTGGTTATGGAAATAACCTACACATGTGTAATCCATGTGTCTACATGTGTAGGTAACAATTAAAATTTTTAAAACATATGAAAACATAACTTTGATGGTTTTTTTACGTACATAAACATAAGCAGTTGTATATAAAAAGTATAAAAAATAAAAATGTGTAGTTGATAAGAGTTCTTGCAGTTCTGAAAATATTTTTAAATTCTAAAATGATTCTAAGTTCTAACCCTAATTAAATATAGCATGTTACCTTGGGACATGGTACGGTTTCAGCCAAAACGTTGTTTGATGACGAAGTTTTATAGAATTCAACATACTTGTTCATTGACTGGGTCAAACTAGGGGAATCACATAGCATAAACTTGTAGAAATATCTATTTACAGCAATACCCGCGAAAGAATTATTGTTGACCGAATAGGATCTTAAATCCGTCAACTGACCCGGTTTCATTTTTGGATATACAGAATAAAGATAAGATGTTATCAAGTAATCCAAAACAGCATCTCCAAGAAACTCCAATCTCTGTTTTCATCCATATAAAATGTTATTACAACTATCATTGTAATTGTTTGACGGGTCTAAATGGATCATTTTCAACATGGGTCAAAACAGGTTGTGTTGACCGTCTTGCTATCTTAAATGAGTCAAACCTCTACCGAACTATACCCAAATGCGTAAAACCTCAGTCACGCGGATGTGTAACGGGCAAAACATGTTCAGGTTAAACGAATCACAATTTAGTATGGGTCAAAACAGACCCGTTAAGGTTGACCCGCTAACACTTTTTGGAAAACTTAAGATTACAAAACAAATTTGTTATAATAACAATAAATATATTTGTATGACACAATTTAGAAAACACATATTAGAAATGGACTTCAGACGACTTTCAACCCCTCAAATCCATTTGACCCGTTTCCCTTTTATATAATATTTTTATTTGACCCATTTGAGATGAAACACAACGCAAATCTACTTCAAAAGTAACCTGATAACAACCACCATAATTATTATGGTAAGATGGATGTAAAAGCGCCTGTAGAAGAAGACCTTTATGTTGAAACTGATATCCCAAAAGGCTTTCAAGGGCAGAAATGTCAATTAAACTACTTAAAGGGTTAAAGATTCTGCTTGCAGCACATATGTCAGCAACAAGCGAGTGTTTAAAGTCAACAAGAATCCCAATCCACTTAAGAAACGCGATTGCCGCCTTGAAACCGCTTTCAACTAAAAATGCTCCAACAAGGGCTTCAACAATGTCTGCAATGGTTTTCTTTTGTAACCAATGATGACCTTTATTGCATCTAACTTCCGTATTTGCCCCTGTCTTCAAATTACTATCGTGTGACAAATGAATTATGTCTTTTGTGCCCTCTGTGCATATCACTGAACAACTTCGACCAAAAGGGTAAAAATGGGAAGGCTCAAACGGTTGATCGCGAATATATACCTACAAAAAATATCAAATGAATAACAAATTTATGGCACTTATTAAACAAACAATCAATGAGGTGCATTACAAAAAAAAAAAAAATTAATATCCTCAAGTAAATAACTTACATGCAAATTGTTTGATCTCGCAAGTTTCAGTAGATGTGAATTGTTGACCATGTTTGACCGTTTCCGAGTAAGTATTCCTTCATCAAGTGACTGATTTTCTAAAAAAAGGTGTCGGCCAACTGCAAATTTAAGAAACGCATCACCCAAAACCTCGAGTCTTTCAAGTGAAAACCATTCATTGCATCTCTCAGTTGTAAGCGCTTCAAGAATCTGATAGAATTAAAAAAGTTTAAATCTTTTTACTCATTAAAAAGAAAAGAAACAGTAAAAAAACAGATAATCATAGAGGCTTACGCGTTCTGCAGAAACTTGTGACCCTTGAGAGAATGAAGTACATAACTTTTGTCTCAAATCAATTGCAACAAGAAAGCTTTCTAATCTGTGCATGATTGAGGGCAATAATGACAATGTACTTCCAATATCCCTTGAAAATCCTATGATTTTTAGAACACATATTTCGGGAGGTAATTCCACAAAGTGTTCCTCCTTTTCACGTTGTTCTGTTTCATTTGTCACAGAAATTTAAAAAAAAAAAATACTTAAAACAATCTATGATTACAATAAATATATATTATTACATTAGTTATATAGAATTTGAGTTTATTTTGACCCGTTTCCCATGTAAAAATTTGGTTTAGTTGACAAGTTAGAGATAAAACACAACCCAAATCGACCATTAACAAGTAAATAGGTGGAATTGCCTCCTCAAAGTATATAACAAACTTCTTTAAGGAGACCCAATAGATGTCATCAATTTATCTTAATATGAATAAAAATCATATATAACACATTAACTAATTTTATATATATATATACACAAAAAATCTTACCACCACCTCCTCTCTTCCTTAGAAGATTGTCCAAACGAAAGAGTTGTTTTGCTTTCAACAAAGGTTGGTATGGATGCAAAAAATGGCTTTTAAATCTGTTCATAAATTAAATAAAATATAAAAAATACCCAATAAATCTTCTTGCAAGGGCCGATTATGTGAATAAAAAATAATAAAAAAACAGAATTCATGAAGAATTAAAACTTACACTTCAGCATAGTGGTCGACATAACTTGTTTCATCTTTAAAAATACTAAAAGAATTCTTGTCAGGAAGATAATCAGAGACAAAGTAAAAAGTATCCTTGCAAGGGACATATACCAAACTATTTAATATGTCTTTGATTTGAGTGGGCCCACTGGAAAGATATAAACAATCTTTCATACTGGATGTTTGATCACACCTGGTAATAATATCATCTGGATTTTTGAAAATTGGTGATGATAAACATTTAGAAATGAGTTGCCAATCTACAGTCATTGATCCTTGTTGGTTATTCAAACACACGGGTAACAATAAGTAAAAAGTTGAAGCAGAATTGCTGACATCATCTTTTCCTAATTGAACAAAATTTTTAAGTAATTCTGATTTGTCTATAATCGCCTTCAGCCACATTTCTTGAAACCTTTCTGCTAGCAAAATCTGCATAAATTATTAGCTTTTAAAAAATGTCATTTTTGGCCATATTTTATCTATTAAAAAATAATCATAACCAAAAAAAAAAATTCAAGATTTGATTACCTCATTGTCTGTAAACTCTAATATGCCACATGGGACAATCTTTGTGAATACAGATCGACCACGAGCCAATTGGAGATCAAGTTCCATTCTTTCTGCATCTTTTGGGAAAGGTTTTTTTAGAAAAATCCCAAAATCTTTATATAATCTATCAGCAGGCGAAGGGTTCAATTTGATGAAATATGAGTTTAGAGAGAGTGTTGTATTTTTCACTTTAATCCATGGTTCTTGAAGAACAGATGGTACAATCATTTCATGCAGCTCTCTGCGCGAAATTTCCTCTGTAGATAAATAAAAACAATTTAAAATTGTTGCCGAAAAACGGGAATGTTAGGTAACAGGTCAAACGGTAACTTTTTATACGGGTGAAAGTGGTTGGTTTGATCTGAAATACTTCTGTCCAATTTTTCAAATAGATGATAGATAACTAGTGTCGCAAATATGATTGTTTACAAAAATTATATAATTTGTAGAATAATCTTTATTTTGAGTAGATAGTATTTATTTAAAATACACTTTAGGCAGTTTTCAACCCGTTTGACAAACATCCTATTGAGTTAAATTAATATAATTTTACCCGTTTCTATAATAATCCAACTTTTAAAAATATTACAAAAGTTTAATGTATTAAAAAGTACTTTTACGTCACCCGCCTGACCCAAAACACTTTGTCCAATTTTTTAAAATATGATTAGTGTCGGAAAAAAACTTACCATCATCACAGTCTAAATCAGACGAATCTTGATCTTCATCATCAACTTGATCATCAGGCAAGAGATAATGAGTCAATGCACCCAATGCATGCAATTGTTGGCATGCTTTCAAACAAGCATCTTTTTTCGCTGCTTCTCTTGACGGTTGAGGCGAACTTTTGATTTGGTGAATCGGAGCATTTGCGGGAAGAGTAATGTAACAAATTGTTGCATCCGTAGTATCATTAGAGTAAGATAATATTGGTTTAGGGTTAAAATATCTGCACAATCATACAAACAAATGGGTCAAATTAATAAGTTTAGCAATAAAAAGAACGCAAATTGGATTATAATAATCCCAACTATGACTCATTGGCTGATAATAATCCATACTAGCAGTCTGACCAATGATAATCTCAACTTTTTTACTTTGTTGCAAGCGGCAATCCCAGTAACACATTAACTATTAAGTAAAAATAGACAAGAAACGTTTATGGGTCAACCAAAAACAAACTAAAACAACGACCCGTTTTGACCCGTTACGCAACGTGTCGGACACGCGCAATGTTGGGAGATAGATCTTACTCATCATGTGGAAGTTTTGAGCAATATCGATGAAGTAATGAAACACTGCATCCGGAACTAATAATGGCACCCGTTGAGTCTACTTTATAAGTTTTTTGCTCGAATTCGACATATTCCAAATTACTTTTTCTTGTAGATATTTCATCATTCATTTGGGCTTCATCCTTATGAAAGTTTTTTATCAATTCCATCTCTCTTGGGTTCCCTCTGCAACATATAAATAGTTTAAAATTAGGGGTTTATTTTGGAATATTATTTAAAAAATAAAAAAAAGGAGAAATTTGAGAACCTGTCCACCAAAAATGCATATTCAGATTGTGGCATACGCGCGCGACCTCTTGATTGTATAAAACTTGCAACGGTTTCGGGAAGATCAAATCTTATAACAAGACAGCATGTTTGGATATCAAGTCCTTCTTCTCCCACTTTTGTTGCTACTAACAAATTCAGCTGACATAACAAATTATAAATAAATAAATAATAATTTTATCTTCATAAAGAGAAAGGTTTGTGAAAGTAAATAAAGGTGGCATTTTACACTTTTACTGAATGAGGATAAATTTCAACAAAATATTCAATGAAACGGGTCAAAAGTTGTGTATAGTGACCATCTAAATCTATTCAAATTGTTGGATTATTATTTAAATGATAAAAAATCTCAAAATCATATTTGAAAATATTATCTATTCACATAATTACATAAAAACAAGAAAAGAAGTGTTTTCGGTCAACACCATCTTGTATTTACCTTTTTACCCATACAAAAGCAACCTATTTGACCGATCCGGATTTGACCCATGACCCGACCGACCCATATAACCCGCCCATTTTACCACATGTAAAATAAAGTAGCATGCTACATACCTCACCCGAACGAAATCTTTCAAGAATCGCATTTGTGGTTTTACGTGACATATTCTTGAGTCCAGAGTGGACCCCAACTAAATAACTACATCTCCATGCTGACAACAATCTAATTTGTTGAAGAATATGTGCTAACGATCTAGCGGTTATGATTCTATTCACAAATATGATACATTTCATGTCCGATTGCGCCCTGAGATAAATCAACACATAAAGATTGTTCAATGGTAAAAAGCTTAAAACTTTTGTAGTTATTTATTTAAATTTAATACATTACAAACCTAAAATTAGAAAGAACTTCCACGAGTTGCAAGAGCTTCAATGAGAAAAATGGAACCTCCAAATTATCCACAGGCGATAAATCGTCTTTAGTGCCATTTGCTTTAATAGGATGATCGAGAAAACGGTAAATTTTAATTTCAAACTGATTATTTTATAAATTATTAAATAAATTTATCTATTACGTTAATAAAAATAATAATAAAATTAAAAACGGTTACATTACCTTTTTTGCATTGATTAGCAAAGTAGGCTGCCACTTGCGATATATAACTGCCACATAACATATCATCACTGCATTGCTCATTTACTTCAAAAACCTCATTTCTCTCAACAAGGTCACCTTTCAACAGAATCTTACACGCCTTCAAAAGTCAACAATAACTAAATTATCCAAGAAATTTTTTTTTTTTTTTTTTTTTTTTTTAAGTTAGTTTTTTACATATGTTTAATACAATTTAAATGTATATATTCAACAAAAAATAAGTAGCAAATTCCAAAAAAAACTTACTTGTAATGCTCCCCAAAGTCCAAGATTTTCGAGACAAAACTCTATATTGCAATGAAGGCGTAGGAGGGCCTTTTTGGTATTTTTAAGAACAGAAAAATCCTCGATATTCTTAGTCAAAGTAAGCATACTCTGTTTCTCACAAAACTAAATATAATCAATACCATAACTACTAAGGGACCAATTGCATAATTGAACAAAATACTTACTCAAATAAAAAAGAGCATAATAAATTACCTCAACTTTTATTTGTTCAAGCTTCGCTAAATAAGTAACATTAGGACCAAGGGAATCATTTGTAGCAGTACCATAATAATAACAGTTAACTTTAGGAGATGACACAAATTGATCTAGCTCTTCTCTTGAGTCAACAGTATAAACCTATAAATCATTCAATCGTTAAATAATAGAATTTAATTCACATAATTGTTATAAAAACATATATTTATGAATCTAGTGATGGCATAGGTAAAAAAACCTTGGCATTAAGTAAGGTCTCAAGGCTACTAATAGAAGCACCTAAAACAGTAAATGGCGAGCAAAAGTCAAATGAAATGTTTTGATTATTGGTCAAATGTCCAAAATACCCCTTAAAGTATTGAACAATGAAAAATAAGAGAAGCATGATTACATTACCTTTTCCAAATATTGGTGATGCAGTCATACCAAAAATACGCGGGAGCTTAGCAACATCCGGTTTGTAAAATATCTGCATCGTTGCAAAAAAAAAATAAAAAAATAAAAAATAAAGATAAAAATATAAAAAATGTTTATGTTTACAATCATATCCCATAAGCACGAAAAATTGTTAGAAACAACTAACAACGACAGCTGGAAATTTCAAACCATTAAGGGTGTTGGTTTGTGTTGTGTTTACATTATTTAATATTAATATTGTTAATGTAATCATAATGAACACACTAATTATTTATATAAAAAAGAAGTATTTGCGGGTCCACCTGACCAAAGACAAATGTTTAACCAATTTGGTTGACCCGCGTAAATTATCTACCTTCATAATTTCAGCATACGGATGACTGCTTTCAACTTGTGCATAATGACACTCATCAAAGATCAAAAGACCAATATGTTGAATCCTAATGAAGCAATGTGATAAGTTATGTAACAGAATTTGAGGGGTCATTACAAGCACCTGCAGAACAATGTACATAAAATAGATATTTCTCAAATATTAAGTGTTTTCTGTAACTTTACAATGTTATTAATTTCAACAAAATGTGAATTTCATAAGTTTCAATGAAACAAAATGAGATATTAAAATTATAGTGTTGAAGTAAAAAACCTCGAATTGTTCTATTTCCTTTTCCCAATCATGATGACTCTTTAAATGCTTCGAACTACCACAATGGATTCCAACTTTTACATCTATAGAATCTTTAATGACCTTTGCTTGCTGCGTAGATAAAGTATGTTAAACAAAATAAAGAAATTTTATCACAACCAATTTAATATGAGGATTTGTCAATTAACAAATTTATCATCAAAGTAGGAAAATATTGGTCAATTAACAAATTTATCATCAATGCAAACTAGTATAGGTGAAAAACTACTCAAAAACATAAAATTTTATATACATGAAAGTAATTATTTTTTTTTTATATACATGTTGCTTTCTTGAATTCAAATTTTTCAAGCACTCAAACATCTGAATATTTGATTAATACAACTTCAAGCAACATAAGCACATTCAAACACTATAGACTGATAATTCTATAACTTTTTTTATCAAAAAAATAATAATATGAATTAAAAACAAAACAAAAGGCTCACTTGTTCAACAAGAGCTACCGTTGGAGCAAGAAAAATACATATATTCTTTTTAGAGTTCTTCAATCGGCGAATCGTCTCATAAATAAGCAAAACAGCAATGTGTGTTTTGCCACAACCTGTTTCCAAATACACAATAATGTTCTCCAATAAAGCCTTTTGACATAACTCAATTTGGTACCTATAAAAAGAACAAATCAAAGTTATTATAAAAAGAGTAAAATCACTTTTATTATGATCAAAGTCTCAACAATTCTTGTCACGTTATATCAAAAAGACCCACAGAATGTTAATATAATCAAGAACAGTTTACATGTCAAGAAATAAAAAAACTCTTTATGAAATAAACTAAAGAAGACATGTTTGTATATTTAAGAAAGCAAACAAGAATCCAATAAGAAATAATTAATAATCTAATGTAAAACATCATTGTCTCTCTCATAACCGAATTTCCACATTAAATATGAAGAATTGACACTAAAATGTCAGAACCCCTTTCTTTAAACAGGGATTTTGGTTGTGTATAAAACAAACATAAAATTGAATGAATAAGAGTACTTACAAATCAAAGAGATACTCAGGATACCCAAATCAAGAAATTTACAAAAAAGATCTAAAATAAAACATCTCTTTTAATATCAAAATCAAATGTAAAAGATGAACGAGTAAAAAGAACAATGTATTCCTGTTGAGGATCGATAGTTCAATCCCACATTCTATCACTGGTCAGAAGCAGAAAATGCATTAATTTCAAAATTCGGTGAACAAAAATGCAAACTGACATACCCTCTCGCTTTTGTTCTCGGATCCTTTTCAGTTTTCTGAAATTGGGTTTCCAGCATACTCGATTCGTGATCGTGTTCACCGTATCTGATCGCCAGAGATTCAAGTGCTCCAAACACGTTAATTTCTTCGTTTACGTTCCCCATGTTGACTCGTGGTTGACCATACGCTTGGAGACTTTGAAGACTGAAGAAGATGGTAATTTACAATCAATCAGGTTTCTTGAGAGAGAAAGATATTTGATTCGATTATAGAGAGAGAAAGAGAGTGATTGCACTTTATGCTTAGCGTAAGGTGGGATTGAAGATTCAGGAGATGATTACGACTGATTTGAGGTTTTGCTTAACGAGGTCATAAAGTACACTATTATGGTCTATATTGTGAATTGTGAATTGTGAATATAAATATATAAAAACATAACAAAACAAAACAAAAAGGAGTGATCACCGGACTAATTTTAATAAAATTGATGTAAATGTAATTAACAAAAAAGAATAACATAACCGAATTAAAATGTAATTAACAATACCACTCTATGTCCTCTTTAACTTTCTATCAAGAATTTGCTTAATAGTGTCTCTTTAACTGAGAGGGTTATCATTAAACTAGTAAATTTGAAGGTTGTGACTAGCTTTAACACACACCTCGTTTTTCAAATGAAATTATCTCATCAACGTATTATATCAAGATAATGGCCCATGACCAAATCTCAATTGTCACTTTTTACAATGAAGTAATCACTTTACATATCTTTCACTTTTCACAATCACAAGGAAGTGGTCACATCTCAAAACTTTATTCACTAAAAAAGTTTAGAAAATGATTTACAAGTGCAACTAAAGACATTGTGTAATTTTACTCTTTCATGTTGATTCGATCTTTGAACTTTTATCGTTACAATAAATTTTACATGTGTTAGAAGACATGGCAATGACGTTCGTCTCGGGCTACTACCTGACTTCGTATTCGAGTCAAAAGGGTTTTATGTGGCAAGGTTAAAGATTCATGTCCAGTTTTTCCCTGGAATAGTTGGTTGACGAGTTTCGACTCGGATCAACTTGGCCCATAAGAAGGGTTGTGGTAAGCCTCCGTTGCGATTGCAGCATGGGCGAGCCCCAATGCCGACAAAAAACACCTCTGGGTGTTAGAGATGAGATTTCGATCTCGGTTCTTGCACCTCTGAGTGCAACTGTCGTGCACCAACTATTGTTCTAAAAAATGGATTGTAGGTTAAAACCCCACTCATTACAAATTTGCCGTTCAAAAAATTAAAAGATATAAGAAATAACTTTTAAATTAGTTATTGTAAAATAATAATAATAATAATAATAACATTTAACAGTATCTTAAATGGTGTAAACGTAATAATCTTTAAGAGAATTCAGAAGGTTTTGTTTAAAAAATGAAACGCCATAAAGTTATATTGTCATTATTATTCGCAAGATCTTCTCTACAATAAATGTTACTAAGCAGTAAAAACAATTTATAAATGTTAGTTACAATAAAAGTAAAATAACAATTATTTGGAATTACCAAGATTCTAATGCCATAATTTCGTATCCGAGAAAAAGATTTTATGCTTATCACGTGACGAATTTGACATATTTCCTATCATGCATGTACCTAACTATCATATCATGTGTTATTACTTATCACACTTAAACCCTCTTTTTCTTTGTTGAAACAAACCAAATGATGTATTAATGGAGTCTTATCTCCATACAAGATTTTGTGTCTTGGTGACATGCAGAAGTTCTCGTCGGAATGCGGTTAATGACGAAATCAGATTGTGACGGCTTGTCAGGTATAAATGGAGTCTTGTAACGATATATAAGCATGTTGTCTTTACGACAACAATTGAACGCAAGAATGAAGTGGATGTGTTTACATTAATGTTCTATTATAGTTTATATTAGTTATCAAACCGTTTTATTACAAGCAACACCTTTATGATATTTACTTCTAAACAGAAATTAAAAATCACCGACGTAAGCTGACTTATTTAGCATGCATGTCAGATTCGGGTGTTAAGAAGGATATGAAGGCTCGTAGCATGACATGAATACTATCCTACCTAGTCATGGACTGGCAATCATAACAAACACAAGAAACAAACTAAGTATGGGGCTCAACTTATAAAGAGCTAGAGTTTAAAGTGAAGTTCATTACCCGTTCGCAAACAAACTATGTTTTATATATATATATAAACTAGGTTTTCTCGGCCGCAGGTTGTGTCAAGATTCCACCATGAATCCAACATCAAAACACAACTACAAACACACAGTGCAATGACTGTCACTCCCATGTAATACCCTAATGCGTCCCTTGTCATAAAAGCGATTGTCACTTTAGCTATCGCTCGCGTTTGTATTTTAAACTTTTACTGATTTGGATCAAAGACTTGCTGTGGATCTGATGTGAATATACTAATTTTGATTTTTGATAATTTAATATTTTCTTTTAAAGCAGCTTGTATGCCAAACCTATTTTAATCAAACCCGTTTCCACCAAACCCAAATGGATATTTTTACCTGACCTAACCCAACCCACCCGTTTTGCAAGGGTTGCACGACATCAATCAACTCATTGTCAACTATCAAGCATGAATAACATACAAACAACACAAAAAACCTAAAATCAACACTTATGTGTTCCAACATTTGGTTTTATTTCTGCCATATTTAATAGCCTCACAAGTCTGCAAAACACAAACATACTAAACAAGATAGTAAAAACATTACCAATCATCATTCAATCTAACATATACCAGATGTTGAAGACATTCTCTAAGGGCAAAATGGTCAGCTTACTTTTCTTCTTCCTCCTCCTCATCATCATCATCATCTTCATCTTCTTCACTATCAACATCAAAAATACTGCCACTAATCTTTCTTAAATCACCAAAACCATCATCTTCATCAAATAACTCCCCACCAAATTTAACGTCTCGATGTTTGACCAAAATCCAACGTAAGAGGCGATCTTCTTTGTTTAAATAATGGAGCTCACTGTTGAAGCTTGGTGGGGTCATCATTGTCATTTGCATTAGTTTACCCTACACCATGAACAAACCTGTAAACTTGTAACTTTGTAACTACCAAGAATAATCAGTTTGACATACGCGATACTTAAAGCATATTAGCATAAACACATTTCTTAATCTAACCATCCAACAACGATTTACTGCTTTTAAGAAACGCAATACACGCAAATTAACTATTTTAACAAGGTCACCCAAATATCCTCCTCTAGGAAATAAAAAAGATACATATTACAGATATCATATGACAAGACAAAGAGACATTTAAACAACAAGGTATATACGCTCAATTTTATAATTAGACTCCATGTAATAAATTATAAGACTTATGGAGATGTTTTCCAGAACAGATATGTTCTATCATCTTATCAACAACAGCAGCAGCTAATGGTTTCAAGCTCAATAAGTGTATAAAAAAGTTATAATTTACCTGATAATATCTGCCATCAAGCTTCTTGATTCCATAACCTAACTGAACGGTTCCTAGTGATTTCAGATCCGTTAGAACGCCATTTCTGCGATATACATGTTTCCCAACACGAGAAACCAATTCCATAAGCGATTCCTTACGAACTTGAGGCTTCAGCAACAGCATACAATCATAGAGAGGCATCTTTCACCTTTTTCCCTCTTTCTGAAACCAGATTAAGAACCGTCAACAAGATAACAAAATATTAATCAGTGAATCACACTCCATACAGTGTAGTCTACAGAAGCATTTGCAGCATAGAAAATGACTAAAACCTACACCAACTTAAGCATATTGAACAAGTTTCCTTATTTCTATTCGTTAACTCGAAATGGAAGATGCTGGTGTTCAGTTTTCAATAAATTCTTATCAATTTGACATATCAGAATCAACATGACAGCATATACTATATAAAACCTTAAACGAATCTCCTGGAGTGTTGATTGACACTATGAAAATAAAAATGAAACGAATTAAACCTATGCCGATGTATCTGACTAATCGCATTCGGCTTTCTATCAAATCGAAGCTCGGAAACGGGAAACTTGTGTAAAATGATTAAACATAATGAAATTGAATCTGTGAGCAGAGAGGAAGCGTACCTTTGATTGTGACGGAGCTAATGCCGACGTTTATGGAGGTTCACCGGAATATTATCAATCTAGGGTTTGGAGGTTTAGGCGGAGGAGCAATGGCGGATTGATGGGTTTGGAGTGTTTTTAGAAAATAGAATTCTTGTTTGATAGAAATTTGCATAAGACCCCTCTAACGTTTAAGGTATGTCTAACTTTTGCTATTAAAAGAGCCTTTAATATAGTCGTTAAAAGTTCCATTAACTGTAAACGAGTCTAAACTAGACGGGCAAACACTATTTACTTATTTCGTATAGGTTATGGGATGTATTATGCTAATTATCAGTGGCAATGTAACACCCCAAAATTCATTATAAAGTAATAACAATATTGTATTTTATGTTATGCGAATAAACTCAAAGGGTGGGCGGGGGTGTTCGCCGTTCGGTGGGTAGTGAACGACGGTATGGGAAGGTATCACGGCATAACCGTTGCCGCCCTGCGAATATGCTCCACGGTTAGAGGCCACGGGTATTACTGCTTGCACTCATTATCTTGTTAGAACTAGCAGTTGATGTAAATTGAAACGTTGAAACTAATAGTTGACTAGTTTAAATTTAAAACTAGTTTGTTGTTTGACTTTTATGAAACCATAATATCCTATAACTGTGGACCGATGTTGATAATTGTCCTTGCCCGAAAACATGATATAGCCGCTAAGGGGATGGTTCCGATACAAACCATGTTTTTCATAAAAACTACGAGAACCAAAGTGCTATTACAAATAATAAAGTGCTATCATAATATCTTTTCATTTTTTTCGTAAAAAATATGAAATACAAAGTGATAGTATAAATAACAATGTGCTATTGTAATATTTTCACAATGATATGTTTGTATATAGAACATAACTTTT
>WOUH02000006.1:1005732-1017904 GCA_009936405.2 Stevia rebaudiana | reverse complement strand
AACAAGAAACCCACTCTCACTCAAAAAACTGTGGAAACCCGGTTTTTACATATGTAACAACGTAATTTTTTACTTTTTTTCAACTTTTTTATAACTCTACATTCAATTTTATGACTTTTGGTAAAAAAAATGAAAAGGCGCCGAGTAATATTAAAAAAAAACGAAATTTTTTCGTAAATACAAATATGTTTCATATGTAACATGTCTAAACACCCATCAATTACATATGAGAGCTTTTTTTATTTTATTTTTTGCATATTTAGAAAAAAAAATTCTTCAACCCTTTTTTAATTTTATTTTATAAAAAGTGACGAAAATGGGTATAAAACCTACCCTATTTTATGTAAAAAATAATAATGATTTATTATATGGGTTTCTTAAGTTTTCTCATTGAAATTGGGTTTCCATTTTATCCATACCCTATATATATATATGTAATATATATGTAATATATAGGTATATATCAGTCCCAATTGGGCCAATGTTAAGTTTTCGAAGTAGATTTTGTAAAAATTTTCTTATATTATATGAAAAGGAAATAACAATTCTTCTTGTTGTGTAGGGGTATATTGGTGATAGCAACACCTTATGCTAGTGGATTTGATCACTTCTTTATTGCAGATGAAGTTCAGTTCAAATATGACAGGTGTATGAGATCTTTACATGAAACAGTGAGCTTTAAACATTAACCTGCATAACTATTATTATTATTATTATTATTTTGTGTTTTCAGTACATATAAATTATGTTTCTATGATTTTAATTCGAGGTTGATCTAACTATAGGTGCAAGATCTTCCCTCTTTTGGCATTGGACATTCTCTAGGATCCGTCATCCACCTTTTGATTGGTATTTCATCATTTTTAATTATTATTATTTTTTATTAATTTAAGAACTGATTACATAATTTAATATTTGTTGATCAGGTTCTAGGTATGCTGTGCAGAGGTGTGGTAATGTGTATATGGCATTCAACAACAAGGTACTTATTTCTGATTTGGATGTGTAAATGACTCATTTACCCTTAATAACAGTATATGCCAACTGTCAAATTTACCGATTGTACATAATACCATACGACTAACCACAAGCAGTATTTTTCCCGATTTTCAGGATGCCAGCATGGCAGTCCCATTATTCTCACCAGTTCTTCTACCAATGGCTCAAAGCATTGCACCAATCCTGTCACAACTTGCATCATCGCCAACAATTCGTTTTGGGGTAAGAAAGTTCGCGTTTGATTTCTTTGTATGGTAGTTTTCTTATTTATGCTAGATTAAAATGTTGTATTTAAAAGGGAAACTGTCATAGATTAGTAATCAAGTTTCAAATGTGTTCCAATTAGGTCACTGACGCATCTTTTGCTCAAATCGGGTCACTAAACCTTCAAATCGAGTCATTATCGGATTTTTTTTGTTTCAAGAAAGTAATGGAAGATAAGACGTGAGACTCGAAATTTCTAATATACGTAATTATATTAAAAAAGTAAAAAATCTAGTTAATTCAATTAAAAATAGAAAAAAAAAACCTAAAATCCACGTCACCACTCCATATTAGCATCAAAAAAAGAAAAAAAAAATCTAACTGAAGCAAAAAGAATTATGCAAAAAAATCCATGTTAAAACCCATAATTTAAATAAAACGTGAAAGCTGAGTAACCAAATTAGAACACTTTTTAAAATTGCGTGACCTAATTGAAACACTTTTTAAACTTGAGTGACCTAATTGAAACACTTTTTAAACTTGAGTGACCTAATTGAAACACTTTTGAAACTTGTTTACAAGATTACACAATCATAATATTATAAATTTTTAAATACTTTTTTATTTATCTTTTGTATATATGCAGGCAGAAATGACAATGAAAAATTTAGAGAATCTTAGCCCACCAATTATGAAACAAGTTATACCACTAGTTGAACAACTTCCTCCTTTATACATGGATTTAGCAAATGGAAGAGAAAATTTCTCACCAAAACCCGAAGAAACTAGAAGACTGGTATTTAACTCTGTTATTTCTAGTGCACAAATATTTTTTCAGCAAAAGTCTTTAAGATTTATTGATTTTATTAATTTATATGATTGTGAGAGTTGATATATTTGTTCAGATAAAATCATACTATGGAATTTCAAGGAATCTTTTGGTTAAATTCAAAGACGACACGATTGATGAAACCCCTGTTTTAGCTCAAGTTCTTAGTTCAGATTCCGCCATTAGTTCAGTGTTGGATATGTCTATTCGTTCGCTTCCTGGTGATCATGGACTTCCTTTACAACAGGTATAACTAACTTAACTAACTTAACTGACTTAACTAACTTTTAAGTGGCAGTTTTAATCCATTTAGTTATAAACGGGGCGATTTGTTTTTGTTACATATTATCACTAATGGGTCAAACAAAAAAAAAGGAACGATGCAAACATGTTCATCTTCTCTGTTTTCGTTTCAACATGAACTTGTTTTTTTTATTTTGACATGTTTACGGTTTACCCAACGTGTCTGACACGCCCATTTTGCCACCTGTGGTTGTCAGTAGGGGTGTTCATCGATTCAGATTTCGAGCTTTTTGGGTTATTAAAATCGGATTATTCGGGTTTCAGAATTTTGAAAGGAAATCCTAACCCGATCTGAATTGAGTTAATTTGCATCCGAATCGAATTGATCCACGAATTGGTTTTTGGTTTTAGATTCGGATAAATCCGAACAACTCGATCAACTCGAACAAATCTGAAATCAAATAATCAAATATCTGGAATTTGGGCTAGTTCAAGTTAATCAAATACCTGGAACAACTCTGAAATCAAAATCAAATATCCAATAAGCTCTATCAGATTCAGCTAGTTCAAGTTAATCAAATATCCGTTTAAACCGAACAACTCGAAACTTTTAGAATCTGAAATCAGTATCCAACTCGAAAATCCAAACTAGCTAATCAAATTCGAATTTATCCTATCCAAAATCCAAAAAACCATTCGAATCGATTTTTTTCGGTTTTGGATACAATTCGAGTTTCGGTTTTGTGAACACCCGTAATTGTCAGGTAAACATAAAGTATAAACAAATTTTATTTTTATTATTATTATTTTTGTACATCAGGCTTTACCGGATGTACCACCTGGAATGGTGGACGCGGTAAACAGGAGCGGAGAGTTTTGGGCGAATTTGACAGCTGGCACACCGTTAGAAACAGTCGCGAAAGAAGTAAGCAATTCACTAGGAGTCGATTCGACAACTTTTCGTGCGAATAATTCGAAGGAATTCGACTTACTTGTGGATACAATAGCTGATTGGATGATTACCAATTCCGGTACAAGACTTTTAAAACCATAAAAAATTATAAGTTCTCTCATGTTTATACAAATATGTTGTAGAAAATTATTTCATGATAAATGCATATAAATAGGTAGTATGGGATCACTCCCATGATCTACCTTTATAAAAAATTTCATTTATATTATTGTTTATTAGTATTAATATTAATAACATCTCCTGCATAAGATATTAAAAATCTTGTATGGCATCTAGTCTTCATGATACAAGTATAAACCGAGTCCAAAACGAGCACACGCCTTGCAGAAAGCAATTTCTTCGGCTGCAGCAACAGGGTCAACTCTTTGACCATTTGTAGTGAACACGGTTCCAGTTGACTCGCGATGTGCCTGCGTTGATTTGGTACCGAGTGAAAAATGAAACAATAATGGTCACATTGGATCCTACGACAATTACAAAAGATTCTATCCTGTGGCATTTTCCCTAATAATTAAATAGGTTTACCTCTCCGTCAGTACCGCGAACTGTGACACGATAAACCACGGTTACACTTCCGTTATCTGAGAAGATTACATCGCGTATTTCTCCACACCAACCTAAATATTGAATTGTAAGGTAAGATAAGAGATGGTATGAATCTTGGAGTAAAAGGACATCAAACGAATAAACTGAAGTTTGAGAAGTTGAAATTAAACAAATAAAAGATTAGGTAAATAATAAACACTACTAAACATTGTGCATTCCCTACTTATATAAAATAATAATATGGGGTTTAAGTTATGATGTACACGGAGATAATGAATTAGATCAAACTATGTGAAGTTGCTTAGAATGCAGACGCTAACAATGCTAAATTTCAATATAACAAAAACTCATAAATTTTCTCACTAAGTAATCGTTTGCCACAAATATACTGGTTTATGATGATAACTAAAATCAAAATTTCAAGTGATACAGCTGCCTGAAAAATCGATGAAATCAAGTGTTGAATACTGATTATAGAGAAGAATTGTGCTATTGATTCATTGTGAAACGCACCTGGAGCATAGAAACTCAACATCCGATTCGCATGGTACCTATAACACACAATCAGATGATGCAAAAAATCAGATCAAACGAATTAACAAATTAGAGACAATCAGATGATGCAAAAATCAGATCAAACGAATTAACAAATCAGAGACACATTGTGTATGTTTTGAATGTACCAAGGGATGAAGGATGATTGAGTATCATCACTTTGCTTCACGATGATGTTATCATGGATCCGCTTATTAAGATCTCGAAGAATCTCCGTTAGCGGACGAGTGATTCCTGATGACAAATAGTCAAACGGCACCACGTAATTCGAGCTCGGCACGGCTGATCCCGGCTTATTGCTATTAGCATCACCACCGGCGCTGCTGGTGGTGCGATCGCCGACTGCATACACCTGAACGGAATTCTTTCTGCTACCGGCGACGGTAGTCGTTCTTGTGATATTGAATTTGAGATAATTTTGAACTTTGACCGCTGTATTGCGCGAATTGAATGTGATCGCGGCCGGAAAGCGTGGAGGCGCCGTCGCCGGAGACATCGTTGGGCGTGTAACGAACCTGGTGGTCTGGGCGGCCATTACTCCGGCCAGTGCGACGGTGTTGATTGTTGAATGTTGATGTTGGTTTGACTAGAAGAAGGTGTCGGTTGTTTGCATATGGTTTGGTAGGTGAGAGCTTTAATAGCACACCGGTATAATGCTCGCATGAAAATGCAAGCTGACTTGATTATTTTATAAACATTGTATACACACGATTAACTAATGACTTATTTCTTTTTTGAACCCGATTAACTAATCCTAGTGGTCCCTTAAAATAAATAAATAAATAGAGTAATAATAATAATAATAATAATAATAATAATAATAATAATAATAATAATAATAATAAGAGTGGTAAGTGATGTATTTCAAAACTAATCGGTTGTTAGCTTATATCTAGTAGGGTGGCATATTGTAGTAGTAATTTTATCTTAGATGTAGTCTCTAATTCTACTACCAGATCTTTATTTATGTTCATTTTGGTACATAAACCCTGAATCACCAAACAAATATACATTTTTCTAAGATATCTTGTCACCACTGTGAATTACGTCAGGTCTCTGTGCTTATTTGAAAAGTTATTTATCTGTGTCTTACAATTTCTTTTAAATGTATATGTTAACCCTTTATTTTTTTTGTAATTATATATATAATCCAAGTTATTCTACGTTTCGATATAAATTTTGTTCTAAATTGAGGTTGGTCTTAGGGCTAAAGAGTGCACACCCAACCATCAAGTGACCAGCTGCACTTGGTTAAAATACTAGACCGACGCCCCTATATCCTTAAAGGAAACATATGTTAGTAGTGACCAGTGACCAACCGTCACATGCGGGTGACACTGTATTTTTTTTAACTACAAATCTGTCTTACTACTTATGATTATCATCCTATACTACATCCTTGTAGAGTTGAGAATACATCCTAAAATCTCCAACTATAAGATAAGAACATTTATCAATTACAACTAGTCTCACACACTTATAAGTATATAACAGACGTTTAGCACATGTATTTGTTAGGGTTTCCACCTTGATCGGACGAAGATGGCGACTCGTTGGGACGGGAGAGATAATCTTCTCAACGAGTCGCCATTCATTATTCGATATAAATGATGAATCGGCTGGACTGGACGACTCTCTTGAGGATGAGAGAGATTCGGCTGAGACATTTGGGCTTTTGGAGAGAAGCATGAAATGAATTATCATGTTTGGGCTTTTGGAGAGAAGCATGAAATGAATTATCATGTTTGGGCTTTTGGAGAGAAGCAAATCTATCTTTTATCCCAACGAGAGGTTGCTTTGTCTGAGACATTTGGCTCTAATTTTATTATTAATTTTTTTGTGAATTATTAAACACTTTGCTTGTTAGGTGGTTTGGTTTTTGATTTATAGACATAGTAATGATAGTATATTATAAACATGTATATATAATATTTAAATGAGCCCATCTTATGCATCTTGGATTTTGGAACATGGTTTCAAAGCCATTATGTTTGTCTTGGAGGTTCAATTAGCCCATGATTTGTCTTTATCTTATTGTTTTTCTTGTTATCTTATCTAAATATCTGCTATTTTTTTTGGATGATTCACTGGATAATATGGGGAAGCACATTCACGTGTCACCTAGGAGTGTGACTACTATCTTTTCACTTTTCAGTGTGGTTCTAATTGATATTTGGATCTTGAATTTATTTTAGTTCGTTTTAGGAAATTATTTGATGATTTTCTTAACATGGATTTATTTAATGAAATCTAGAGGGGTGATTATATGTATTATTTTTATTTTCACAATTGTATCAAAACTCAACTTCAATGGTAGTGATTTGGTGGTTAATACGGGTTCTCTTTGTATCACTTTTATCTCAAACGAAGTAACACCTTCTAAAAACACGTTAATTTTTTGTATATATATACCTCTACCCCGTTGTATGACTAATTTTAACGCTATTTTATTTATTTTGTGAAAATAACGTTAAAAACGTTGGGTTGATCGGTTAATCAGGCATCATAAGTCGGTGATACCATTGAAAGCAACATCTTTATTCCTACGGGGTAGAGGTAAGGTTGTTTACATGTAACCCTCATTAAACCCTACTTTTAGATGAGATATACTAAGTATGATGATGACATAGCCATACTTTTAAAATATGTTATTTATATATAATTAGGATTAAACAAACAGTTCATCTTACACGGTTAGTTTTAAATCTCAAACAGATCAAACCGGTAGAGTTGCTTTGGTTTAGTCAGTTTCTAACGGTTTATTAGCGCTCATGTTCCATGTTTTAATAGTTAAGGGACCTGGGACCAAATACCAGTAGGAATTTTGCCTTCTGGTCAAGTTAAGATACCGTGAATATTTTTTATTTTACTAAGAAAAGTTATAAGTTAAAATGATTTATTAAGGGAAAAAGTATTATGAGGATAAAAGATGTCGGTAATTTGCAAAAGAAGTTAAAGAATACAGATCTGAGTGGAGATACCCAGACAAGGCAATATCATGTTTTGTGGGTCGGGTGCGTAAATCTTGGAACAATCAAAAGTTTGCTTTTGGCGGAAAGATATTTGAATAAATAAATAATAATACAACTAAATAAATTCTACAATATTTAGTGAGGTTTGGTGACACTATTATTTTGTTAAATGTAAACTGAATTTCTAGAAATGTCGTGGTCAATTAACTACTTAATAACATGAATTTGTATGATTTTAGTGAGACATATAAAGTTATGATTATGATAATGGGTTAATTGACGGTTTAGTTATATTTAGATGTTGGTATTCTTTTAATTAATCTATTAATAGACTACCTCTGAATTAGTAAGTGGCAAAGGTTGTATGGTTACACCTCTTAATAATCTATATAGCTTATTATGGGTAAGTTTCAAAAACGTGTTAAATAATTAAGAGATTATCTCTTAATCGATCAGACTTTTTAATTTTTAGCACATTTTTTGTCAAATAACCCCTTATTTGAATTAGTCACATATGAAAATTCTTTTCTGAACTTGAATATTGATTTTTTTTAACAACCAAAAATTTTATTAAAAATAATAGCAAGTCTATATACAACAACAAGATGTTAAAAGAAAATTTACATCATCTATCCCGATTTAATTTGTCATATTTGCCTCTATGCTTAATCCAAAGATACGACACCAACTTTATACTACAAGGACATCAACCGAAAATATAACCTTTTGCGTAAAGATTCTCTTTAAGTCTTGTCTTCTATATCGCACATAAGACTGAAAAAATAGCCCAGATTAGATTTTATAGTCATCGTTTTCAACCCACCTATTGATGCAATAAGACCGGAAACCAAGAGTTGTTCCGATGGTGGGCATTTACACCATACAATCGCTTTAGGGTACAGGGAGTGGAGCATCGGGTAGGGAATTGACTACTTTACCCTATAGGCAACACCACCCCCACCTCCACCGGGTACTTTAAATTTGGTCGGCAATCGGCAAAGGGCAAAGGTATGTAGTGGTTTATAAAGTGGTACATTGTGCTTTAATAGTGGTACTTGTGAATAAAAAGTGGGAGGGTACCATTGCCACTAATAGAGGGTACTTGAGAGGGTAGTTTGAGCATTTGATATGACATAATTTGATTGGGTAATTTGAGAGGGTAGTTTAGTGGGAGAAGGTACCACTCCCTCCACCCTAAGAAACTTGAATATAAACACAAATTTAAAAAGACCAAATGAAATCATATAATCAGTTTAATTCAAAGTGTATGAATAAAAAAACCAACGTAAAATTAAATAGTTGCTCATGAATTCATACATTCAGTGATTCAACTAACAAGAAATTCAAGATTACAAATTCCATAACTATAATTCCAATTCAAAAAACTAAAACAAAAACAAAAACTCATACAAACTTATTCTCATTTCTTCCAATTTCATCTAAACCGGTTTCGACTCTCAATCAAGCTTCACCGAAGAGAACAAATAATGCACGAACCAGAAAGACGAAAGAAACCCAACGGTCCCGGTTGCAAGCATAATGGCTAGAACCATGAACAACGAGTAACCCAAGTAAAGCGTAGCCGATACGGGCCCGCTTAAACTCTTGAGGTCAAACACAAGATAGTTGACCGAATACAAGAAAATGTATAACGCAACCGAACCCGAAGCGAAAAACGACTTCCACCACCACTTATAATCCTCAACACAAAGATGCATGTAAGTCAAGACTAACGACACCTCAGCACAAACCACCACCAATAGGATCAACACAATGAATAAAAACCCGAAAACATAGTAAACCCGACCCATCCATATGCTCGACATTATAAAAAAAAGCTCGATAAAAAGCGTCCCGAACGGAAGCGTACCCGCACCGAGAACCAATAACCAAGATGGGTACTTTTGAGGTGGGATTTCACGCGGTATTTGATTGGTTCGAACCGGGTACTCAATGTGTGGAGCCTTTGCGCCAAAATAACCGCCAACGAGCGTTAAAGGTACCGATATGCAAAACCAAAGTAGAATCAAGACAACGAACAACAAAAACGGGATCGCACCGGTGCTATGTGAGCCCCACAAGAGGAAATTCAACACGAAAAGGATCAAGAACGCGATACCCGGAAAAAAGCAAGAAACTTTCCAACAAACCGACACCCATCCTTTATGATCGCCGCTAAAGATCGTTCGCCACATCCGTACCGCAACATAACCCGCCAAGATTCCAAGAATCATGTAAAAGAACAATATACCCGTTAGCAGGGTCCCACGTGAAGCGGGAGACATGAACCCGAGTGCAGCAAATAATATTGTTACAACCGCCATTCCAAGAATCTGAACCCCGTCACCAACCATAACACATAAAAGCGCAGGATAATCGGGGACCCGAAAAACATCGCTTACAACAAGTTTCCAACCCGATAACTCTTCGTTCATTTGGGCTTGCGCTTCTTTGTCTAACTCTTCGTAATGGGTCAAATCCCGTCTTACGGTTCTTAAAAAGATCACAAGAACGATTCCCGCCAAAAAAGTGATCACCATTAAAGAATTCAAGATTGAAAACCAGTGTACTTTTGCACCATCCATTTTCAAATATGCATCCCATCTTGATGGCCATTTGATATCGCTTTCAACAAACTCGACTTCGTATGTGAAAGCGATAGGTTCGTTTTCTTTAATACCCATTGTTACAGTGTTCGTTTCACAAACGATTTTAGACGGGTATTTACCGTACATTTTTAAATTCTTTACAGATTCTAAATTGTGTTGGAAACTACACGGTTGAACCTCGAATCCAACAACCATATAACCGGGAATATCAGATCCCGGTTTGTCAACTGGAGGGATTACTTCAGCTGCATCACCAGTACCCATAACACTCGCGACATTTGTTTCTTCATATTTATGAACAAGAACCGTGAATTTTAAGTGATTGAACACGTAATAAGTATCCTGAATCTTGATCCCGAGTGGATACCCGGTCCATCTAACCAAGAAACTATCCCTCTTAGTGTAACGAATCGCGGGTAAATTATCAAGAATCACATTGACTTGATACATTTCATCAATTCTAGTTGTTAACAGCTTATATTCATCGGTTGATAACGGTTTAGTTTGACAAAGAAAGATTTCAGATTCGTTTGTCTGCATTTTGAATCTATAAGGCGAGTTTTCGATTCGATCGCCCATCAAAAGCTCACCAAGATTTTCAGCACTATCTTTAACTCCTTCTTCAGGTTTACAGAAGGGTAAACTGTAGTAACTGTAAGGGATTTCGGTATCAATTGAAGTCAAAGAGTTGACTTTCACAGACAATGTGTCACCGACAACATATTTGTGAGGGTAACTACCAGGTAGGTAATACCCATGACCCAATTGAGAGATCAAGCAGATCAACAAACCCCAGATCTTAAATTTTTCGAAAACTATCATTTTCGTCAGATCTGAAAAATTCAAATCGCATAAGGCAAGAATCAGTACGATTTCAATGTTGATTTCTACAATTGATCGAATTAAGTTAGCAATTACGATACGGGTGAGGTAAACATCTAGATTTCATCTAACTGGTGATCGAATATGCATTTGCAAAGAAATTAAACGAGCAATTCAACGAGCATACATGTTTTTATTGTGTGAATGTAATTGAGAACGAAATGAGTTGAGATTTTACCGACCTTATGACGAAAGTTATCGAAGATGATCGAATTGAGGGATGAAAAGCTTCTACCCCCTTTGCTGCTGCGACGACTTGCGATGTGTTCGACGATTTGTCGATCTTGAATTTCGTCGGTGATCTGGGAGAAAATATTGGGTTACTTAAATTGTATAAAAGTGCGAATGTGGATATTTCAACACGCAATAAATCCAAGAAAGTTCAAAAGCACATAGTAATTACTTAATTAACCATTACGCTAAATAATAATTAATATATATATATTTTTTAAATCCTACAGTCCATACGCTATCGCCAACACATTCTCGGAAAGAAACTCGTACATTAGCAAACCATTAATGATCTTCAAATTTCAATTTTCTTTATATATAATCGTACTTGTATTGGAGTAGAAAAACATGGTTCAAATCTTGACATGAGTTATTTAGGTAGTAATTGGTGTAATTAACAGTACTATTTGCTGTTAATATATATATATATATATAATCTTACTTGTATGATCTTCACAAATTTATACTTGATTTAATTTGTTTTTCACTCTATCATTATCATCCTGAGTGAAATTCAGTCTAGACCTATAATATAAATTATATTATATTACATGAGTTAGTTTTAAAAAACTAAGATTTACACAAATTTTAAAAGATTGAAAAATCTAAAAAACTTTGAATAATTAATATAAAACACTTGTAAAAATTTGTATAGTAACCCCAAGTAAATAGTGATAAACTTTATAAATTCAACTTTTTAGCTTAACATAAAGTTAAGGAAAAAATTTACGTGCCTAATTTATCAAAGTACAATGATAAGAAACATAAAGTACAATGATTTAATTGGTCATAAAAAGATTTTTTAAAATTAATCATACATTAATAACTTCATAGTAACTTCTTCCACAATAACCCAACTACAAAAGGATACGATGGTGTGTGTGCCACCTCTCCCTAAAATAGATTCAAAACTTTTTTGGACGGCCAAATTAAAATAACATGCTGGTTATACCAATATGGTAGGGTTATAGTAGGGAGGAGGCTTAGGGTAAGAAGGGTAAGGAGTCATCCCATCCATTAGATCTTAAGATAAACGGTCAGGATTAACGCGATGACATTTTTGTAATTATTCGGAACTTTGAAAAGGCATAAAGGGTAATATCGTCACAATCGTATAACACAATGACAG
>WOUH02000006.1:991006-1005632 GCA_009936405.2 Stevia rebaudiana | reverse complement strand
GAGCCGGACACAATTACCAATGTACCCCTTCTTCAAAAATTCCCTCCTGCCACGTGTCGTTACCATAGCCCTCCTTAGCTACTCACCCTAAGGCTCCTCCCTATTTGAACCCAACCCAATACCAATAAAACAGAACATATATTCAATTAACTCTTACCGTCCTTTTATTAATCAACTTGTGTATTAATAAATAGTTATTTACAAGTAAAAGGTTTTAATCGTTTGCTGGCATTTGAAGCTTGGGTTTAAAAGAAATATATAAAAGGAGTGACTGTGACAACGTACCGTCAACGTAAATTAGGCGCAGGATCAATAATATTAATTGTTGGGAACGAACCTGTTTTAGTGGCAACAGGCCAGCACGTTTCTATGCATATGATACCAAATTATACATGTATATAACTGTAAATATTATATGTAATAATTAATAACAGTATAATAAAATCCACTGTCATATAAATGAATATAAGTACATCAAGTCTAGTCATTATTTCCTCTATTTGTTCCTCACGAACATCATGCTCAACAAAACGCAATTACTTATTACTTAACATTTTATATACGAGGAAAATAAATGGTTATGATCATAAAACAATTAAATTATATATAAACATAACTCATTACATTGTCAGCTAGTGACATTAGTAATTTTCTCCCACAACAAATGTGTTATAAGTTCAAATCTATATAAAACACATGAGTAGGAGTTGAAATGTTATTTGAAAAATATATTAACAAAAATCATTATTCAAATCATAACCCGTTTCTTTCATAAGATTGTAAGTGATGATTCAATTCAACAACATAACAGTTTGGTCGCTTATCTTGAATAATAGTATTAATAATTGGTAAACAATGGAAATGAGATCATTTAAGTTACTACAATAAAAACACATAGTACACGTCAATTGTAACATAATCAACAACATAAATCATGAATTTAATCACCTCATTTTCTAAACAAGTTTTATGGTCATTAAAAGCTAACCATTTGCACCCAAACCTCTAGATTTAGGAAGCCTTGTAGCCACAAGCGGGTCAACAATCCCTTGCGAGTCTCTCCCAAGACCCGACCCATCAACATAACCCATTTTCGCCATCATTTTCGACCCGAACCCTTTTGTATGCTTTTCAAACGACCCAACCCTCGCCTGCCCGCCCTTACTTTCACTACTCCTTGAGCTTTGACCCGTTAACCGTTGCGGAGGCGTTGTGGTTGTGTCTTCCGGAGCCTTTGCACCTAACCCGAGTGATTTGGGCCGTTGGATCACTTCAATGGGCTCGGATATTCCCGTACCGTCCTTACCCAAACCGTTTCCGTCCACATAACCCATTTTAGCCATCATTCGTGAACCAAAACCGGTCGTGTGCATCTCAAACGCACCATAGTTTGATGAGGTGGCGGTTTGGTCTTTCGGTTTTGACTCGTCAGTGGTTAAAGTAGTGACATCTGGTTCGGGTTCCATGTTACCTGATGAGATGAATGAAACCGGTTGTGTAAATTTAGCGATCGGTTTATCTTTTTCTCGTCTTTTATTGTTGCTTGATTCGCGGCTAGTTTTCGGTTTTGTTAATCTTGAGTCTAATGGGTTCAAACCAGTGGTCCCTTTTGAAGCTTTTTTACTGGAGTTATTAGCCATTTTGCCAGTTGGTGTATTGTTGTTAACTTTTAAATCAGCATCTCCTAAAATCTGTAAAATAAAAAATGAATCAAATGAATGTTGGTGTATTTAAAATTTTCATTAACTATTATATTTCATCAAATGAATGATAATAATAATAATATGAATAATGTGAAATAACTGAATAAACTGAATTTTACTCGCCTTTTCGAGGCGAATTCTGTCTGCGGATGATGGCATCCCGGTGTTTTCTGTTATTGTTACTGTTACGAACCTAAAAAAAAGAAAACAAAAGTGAATAAATCTTAACTATTTAGACTAAGATTGAGTAAAAAAAAAAATAATTGCTCAAATAAAACAGAAAAAAATATATATATATTAGAAAAATGGTGGTTCTGCTAGGATTTTATGAGTGACGGCTGAAATATATAAAAACTGAAACTTTTGAGTTCCAAAAAATTTATATTATTATTTAAATGACATTTATTTTTTAATTACCTTCTCTTGCCTGAACCTTGACTGTAACTTCTCAATCGATAAATTGATGCCAACCTTTGAACCTAAAATGGGTCAGAAATTTACGATAATTATTAGATTTATACAATTCAGTTGCTCACAAATTAATAAAAAAAAAATAGGGCTAAAAATATTAATGGTTTTTGTAATTTTGTACCTGCGAACAATCTCGAGAATGCATAAGTTGAAATGACATAATATCACCCTCATTAAGCACCATCTGTTCTAATTTCTGCATTTATGAACCAAATATATGTTCAAAGTCTTGAAATGTAACGCGTATAATTTTAAAAATATTGGTTTTATGCTTACTGAATTAATTTCCTTAAGATCAACACCTCGACGTATCATTCGCTCCTTACGTTTCAAAGCAATTGTATCTTGACGTTGTTTTTTCTTCTCACCTGAAATAATACACTGAGGAGCATACGCAATACAATTCAAGAAAAACAATTAAATTAACAGGTTTTTTTAAATCATTCAATTAACATTTTGCAATTCATGCAAGTGGTAGAATTTATATAAAAAATAAAATTCTTAAAAATATAGTGGCTTTTCCAGCGGAAGATTATTATATATTTACCTGAAATAAAAAATAAAAAACTACACCATGGTTGATTCTGTTCTTTTACTTATCTAATATAATTTTATAAATATTTTTACCTGGTAGTCTCCGGGAACGGTTACTTTTTTCATGTTTTTTCATCTTTTGTGCATAAAAAATTCGAGGATCTTTTACTCGCATAAAATCATCTATACCAGACCCATTATCTACATCAGCTCTAAATTTGATAGATTTTGATTGACTTTGACTTTTCATTCTTGACTGAGGTTTCTTCATACCATATTCCCTTGATGCCTCCTGAAGTGCAATCCCACTAAACTTAATTAAAGTATCATTAATATCAACATCTGAATCATCATCACCATCATCATCATCATCATCATCTGAATTATCAAGATTTGAGTGTTTATAACTTCCACCTATTCCTTCAATGTAATCTTTATCAATCTCATCATCTATATCAGATGATGTGTCACTATCAGATGAGTCAGAGGAATCTTCAGATTCTGATGACTCTTCGCTTTCTTTATCCTCGTCATCTTCCACATCAGATATGTCATCTGTGTATAATTTCACGCCACCGATTGATAAAAATCCTGAATTTTTTTCTGGAGACGACACGGGATCGGTTTCTGTTTCATCTGAGGATGACGAATCAGAAACGAAACCTTGTTTTGTTTCGTTATCACATGCGTCTTCTTCTTTACCATGAAACCCTAATCCTCTATGAAAACTATCGTCTACTTCTGAATTTGCATCATGCTCGATGTAGTATTTGACATTGTCACATTCATTGACTTCTGGTTGGTCAACACAAGCAACAATCTTAGTATCAATCAAGACGATAGGGTCTGATTTGTCCAGCTTTTTTTGTTCATCACCACCTTCATCTGAAAGAGGATTAATCTGCAAAACATCATTAGTCAAGATCGGTCAAAATATCTGGTAGATCTAAAATATCATTCCACATTTGATCAAAGAATCACAAATTCACAAGAGTCAAACAAAGACTACGAATTTCTTAGAGAACCAACTTTCAGAAATATTAATGAGAAAATGACATTGACATTTAGTTTTTAGATGCACATAATCATCTCCTTGTTCCATACATGTTAGCAAATATTCTACAAGAAAGCCAATGCGATTGTCCAATCGTAACAAATGAAACTGTTTCAATAATCTACTTCTGTTATATTGAGAACAAAGCAAATCAACAAATGGATTTCATGATCCCACATTTAATAACTAAATTTTGATATGAATTTGTTTATTATAATTTCCAACAGTAAACACAATAAAGTTGAAGGAAATTATCCCATTTTCATCACAAATGGGTTCCTATTCACAGAAATGAACAATTTTCATCATTGAAACGTCGTCATCCATCATTTCATGTAATCATGTTTTTCTAAAACAACAATTTTCGTATCCCTGTAATCGATTCATGCGTGAATTTTATACGAATCAATGAACTACAACCTCAAAATTCACGCAATGGCAAAACGATATGCAAATAAAGACAATCTCGAAGCAGAAGGATAGGAAAAAATCGTTACTTGAGGATAGCTATAACCAACAGCATTCATTTGACGCTTCTGATGTTCAATGATTTTCGAATTGGAAGTCGAAGCTTTCGATTTACCACCGGAACCGCTTCCAATCGATTTATTCTTCGAAGCACTCGATTTATTCCCATTATTGTTACCATATTTACTCTTTCCTAAACAAAATCAATTAAATTACGATTCACATACAACATAAACAACAGGTTGAATCTGTTTACCTTTAGAAGGGGGGGAATCGACAATCGGAGACCAATCGGATAACAAACCACCCTCCACAAACAGAGATTGCTTCACCGGTTTTCGACCTTTGGATTTGCCGGACTTTTGCTTACTACCGCTTCCGGCCATCTTTGCCGGAATATCGATCGCCGATACGAAAACGATGACGAATTGTTTTTGTTGTTTTTTGAGGATACGATCGGAAATTGGGAGAAAGCCGGTGAGGAGGTTGTGATTGCGTGCAGCGCGGTGTAACTGTAATCGTGGTCCGTGTGTTTTGGTTAAGACACGTGGTGCGTTTTGGTGGTTCTGATGGGGACTGTAGCTTTGTTTGTGTTTGTGTTTTACACGATTTTGACCTAGCGATGTAACAAATAAAAATAAGAAAGATTATGTTCATTTTAGTGGTTGTAAATTTGTAATAACTACGTAGTCACATTCTTTATAGTTCAACAGTTGCTTGTTAGCAAATGTATGTTTATGTTAGCAAGATATGTTCTTTTAAATAAAAGAAAAGAGTGCAAGTGGTTAATCTTATAATTCATCCTTAAAAATGCATTGAGATGGTTTGTACAATTGTAGTTCCTCACTTGGAATCCTGGAAATCTTAGTTATTAAACATAAATTTTGTTTTTAAGAGTGTATAGTTATAAGTTAGAAGTGGATTGAGTGTTGGCAGGTTTAATATATCATGTCAACAATTTACAAATTTACCACTAAAAAGTTTTGAAGAATGTAAAATGGTATTAGTATATTAGTCACAATTTCAAACATGACTTTTGCATCAAGGGATTCATATAATGTATGTACTTTATGTATAATATGATTCAAATATTACAAAGTAAGATCTCTCACTTTATATTAAATTTCGCTATGATTTATTAAAACTTTACTTTTGGTCCTTAGGTATAAACAATTATTTTTATGATCTCAAACTTTAACACTTTATAACAGAGTTGGTCCTTAGGGCTCATGACAATATTAAACATTTGGTCTCGAGCTTAAGCCCAGATACTGACAGATCCAAGATCTTTGGTGACTTGAGGCATAAATAGATAGGGCCGAAATAAGTCCGGTAAAAATGATATGTACTTAATTTTATTTAATGATATAATGATTGTCGTCATCTTCCAATCAAACTCAAGCATTTATAGATAACAAGTTTGAAGTTTTTTTTCTACCACTTAAACTGATGTTTAGCTTAACTGGAGCAATTCTACAAATAACTGAACTAATCAAACAAGAGAGCATATTACTAGTCTAATTATTTAAATTAGTTTTTATTAATATATGAATTGTTTGATTATAGGCTTTTAAAATTTGAACCAAACTAAAAGGTTTAACACAAAATTATATTGAATCAAAGGATTTAGATATAAATCTATCTAATTCATAAGCGAAGAACTTGTATTAGTATCTCAGTTTCAATTACGATTCACACTTCATGTTCTAAGACAATATATTGATTGCCTACTTAAGGAACAGGCTCGATTCCATAGCACTGCAGTTTAAAATGAAACTTTTTTTCACCTAAAGGGGCTTATATGAAATCTGATTTTCATTCTACTTATGGGTTACCCATGTTCCAACCACTTTTCACATGTTTCCGACGAGAATACCATATAATTCGACAAGA
The DNA here is from genome assembly GCA_009936405.2 of Stevia rebaudiana. Taxonomy (NCBI): domain Eukaryota; kingdom Viridiplantae; phylum Streptophyta; class Magnoliopsida; order Asterales; family Asteraceae; genus Stevia; species Stevia rebaudiana. The sequence goes on along the minus strand of WOUH02000006.1, from coordinate 999,509 downwards.
ATGACGGAAGTAAATTGGGGATTGAAAATTTTCACACATTTGCCTCTATTGTTAGACTTAAATGGGGCTTCAAAGGACCTTGAAGGTGCATGTAGAAATATAGACGAGAGCCTAAGCATTTTATTGCAAAATTGATCTCTTTTTACCCTAATGACTATCAACTCGGTAGGCGCCTTAACACCCCCCCCTCCCTTCACAGTTCTAAATAAGTATGGTCATCAATAAGAAAAGTTGTAGTAATTAAAAAAATTAGAAAGAAATTAATACCAACCTAAGTTGGCAACCTGCTTGGTGTACCAACCTAGATTGCAACCCAAACTTAGTGGTTCTAATGTCACTTGTTATGAAATAATTTGTTGCAACTCAAACTTAAAGTTATATTTATTTAACATAAACTTGATTTAGGTTAGGTTGCTAATGAGAATGAAAGGTTGGGTTGTGTAAGTGGAAGACAGAAAAACTAGTTTTTAGGGTGACCAACCTAACTCAAGGTCACCAATAAGAATTGTCTAAGCACGGAACATTTACCTAAACACATTGACAACTCGACCTCATAAATCCTAGCTAGTGTGCATGTATAAAAAAGCTGTAAAACTCACCTTGAACACTAGTCTCGGTTGCTACTTTTCTTACATATCCTTCACACTTCTTTAAGATAGGAAAGAAACTCCTTATATTTGCTTAATTGTTGTTTTAAGTTTTTATAAGTGATGTCAGTCTTGGTAGGCAAGTAAAACCAACGTGTTCACCAAGTAAAGCATATATGGCCCCAATTTAATATTCACATTTAACTATGCACGACCAAATCAATATGTTATCCTTTTGTTTTACTTTGTTTTAGTCATTTAGTGTCCCACATCCGACATCACATATGTTTAGTTTCATAAAGAAACAGATGTTAGAAAAAATTGAAAAAGGGTGTTTTTACGCACTGATAACTATTTTTTTATTCGTAAAAACAAATTACATCACGCTCTGCGATAATCGGGACAAACAATTTGAATGGAAGAGCAGGAAATTTATGTCCAAACGTAAAACATGCTAGACTTCGAATAAAATTTATACATAAACCAATTTAAAAAATTATAGATATTATAAGAGAAACTAAATATCTCAAAGTATAAAAATAAATTAAAAAAGTTAAAGTTAGTAGCAAACTTAACAGAGAGATTCAAAGTTTCAACCCTTTCGTAAATGGGTGTGTAGAGAAGTAGAACACCCTACCACCAAGCCTTGTACTTCAATTTGTAAAAGATCCAAACTAGGATGTTTATATACTACAAGTAGATCAGTTAAAAAATGGGAAAACAATAACTTTAAATGCAATAAAATCTTAATTACAACGGGAATAAAATTGGAATTCAGTTTTAATTCGTAAGTATAAAAACATGAACTTTAGGTTTAATTTAATGCATGCTGCTAGATTTGTAATTTGGTTTGAAGTGGGTTGAACACAAATCCTCAGACACAACTATCAATCTTAATTCAATATTAGGATGTAACTAAAAAAAGACTCGTAAAATCGTAAATCGTAATTTAATTGGTCTGAACTCTGAAGAGTTCAGATTAGATATAATTGGGCTGAAATGTGAATGTTTGAAAATGGATGGGCTTGTGTTGATTAAAGCAATCAATATGGTAATATGGTATTGGGCTGCAACAGTTAAAAGTTATGACTACTAGTGACTGACTACTCAACGACTTACAATGGCTGCAAGCCCGTTTTATTATCATTGTTTTTAGCAACGAGAATTATGCAAAAGAATTTAACTACTTAATTAATTTTATGTTCAACTTTGATGGGTTGTGTTAGTATTTGAATCTTAAATGTTTATCATACCGTAACAATTTGTATTAGTATCTATTGTGTTAATCGTAACACGAAATTACGTTGATTCTCCGATAGTGTCATTTAACTTTAGAGTTACTTTAAATATGCTGTAGATGTTTTCTTTGTGTGGTTTGTTATGATTTATGTATAGCATTTGGTTTGTATATGTTTTGATGTGATTGATTCCTAAGTGGCTGAGTCAATTTGACAAACTGTTATTAGTACACACCTGATGGTAAAAGGGAAAATGCAGGGTACCCCTGACCCTGGTACCATTTTGGTACCCACGAGACAAACTGTTATTAGTACACACCTGATGGTATTAAGCAATAAGTACACCTTTTTTTGTTTTTGTAGTGTAAGCACATGAGTCGTGCGTTAATCATAGGGTCAAGATAAGTTATGTCTACATTGCCGGTCCTCTTTTGTTTTCGTTGCATTGATTATTACTTCTAAAGTTCATTGTAAAGTAGCTTACTTCAGTTTAATTAAATCTCTAATTACACTTTCTGCATTTGCTTTTAAAATCAAACAATACATGTATAACATAACATAAATGTAACATGATGTAAATATAATAATATAGATAGTTATTAATATTGTATGTTTGTCATAAATTCTTTATTTGAATTCATCTATGATAAGGAAATGCAACCCATGTGACTAACTACAGGATGGAATTCAAATTAATACTTTAATAAAATCTACTAATCATCCTGTGACTTTCGTTAGATGATGTGGTTGGACCCTATACGGATTTCATAACAATATTTGAAATTCACAAACAGACACTAATAGATTTGTATTAGCAAAGACAAATAATATATTTTAGTTGCCAAAAGTCAAAACTAAATATACATAATACATTGACTATAACACAAACATTTCATATTTTATTAATGCATAAAAGCATAATAACATTTGAAGTTCACATTAACTATATTTCTCGAACCAACTATTTAAAAACTCTCTCATACTTTATCTTGTTATGTCCACGTAGTTTTAGACTTCTAGATATAGCTACCAACCATCCATGACAAGGCCTCTAAAATGCCAATATTAGTAACCTAAAACACAATAACTACCATGTAGGCCACTAACCTTTCATTTTTTTAATTATTAAATAACAAAAAAAGTAAATACCTCCGTCCAAACTAAATAAAAAATTAACTATCAAACTTGCATTGTCACACCTCTCATTATATATCAGGATCGTATATATATAACTCTCACATACCATTTGTCAACCACACTTACTCATTTTGGTGCACAACTAGCTTCAATTTGTCGACAATAGATACAAGTAACTTTTATATAACAAAGTTCATATAAACCGACAAGAAATGGCAACTGGAGTTGCAACCGGCCACATGTTTTTTCAAGATGGTGTATATGAAGGATGCATCAACATTGATGATATGGGAGTCTCAAGAAGACCTTATCATCGTAACTGTAATTGTCCACTTCATAAGATGGTGTGCGAATATGGTTCTTGTGCATCTCGTATAACTAAAGTTTCATATCCAGTAAAACATGAAGTCTCACTAGCTATGACGGTTCCAAAAAATTGTTTTTCATCTATGACAACAGGGATAGGACCCAAAGTAATGTGTCATGAGGGACCACTAGTTGATTTTGGTGGCGATAAACATCCATAAATATGTTATTATTTTTTTTGGCATTGCATTCAAATTGTTTATAACTTCATGACCTTTTCATTATGAACTTGAGTTATGGGATATCGATTGTATTTATCATTTTGTTTATATATATTGTAGCTCTATGAGATGGATTGTTTAATTCATATTATTGTTATGATAATGGGTTTATACTACTATTGGTGTGATAATATATGGTCTTAGAAGGTTTTGATGGTTGCTCTTTCTTTTACAATTTGCATATTAAGTCTGGTAAACAAATTTATACACCAATGACCTTCTACCCTAGTGGTAGAGGTGAGGTGCCTGAGATCCTTCCATATGGAGAGGTCTCAGGTTCAAGTTTTACTTAGGACATAAAAAATATTGAGTGAGCCAGGGGGTATTCACATTAGGGTTTTCCTCCTGAATGATTGGATCACCAAAAAATTGGGTTAAAATGGTAACGGATTTCGTCTTTGACGCCCTAATACTTGACCAATCGCCACCGTTAAAAAAAAAACAAATTTATGCACAAGTAACAAAAATTCGTAAGCTTTGACTTTGATATCCAATCAAATGGGGTAAAATGCATTGCATAATATTAACTCCAAGAAGACATTGGATTTAGAAAAAAACTATAACTAGAATTAATCAGAGTTAGTATAATTTGACTCAATAAGTCAGCGTGTGGTCGTGTAACTTATTTTGTAAATGGTTCAAGACTTGTAACATTATGGATGCCCATCAACTCGATCTAGTCAACAATAAAGAGATATCACGAACCGGATCTAGTCAACAACAAAGACATACTTAACAGGTGAAACGAATATGACATGTTTAACACAATTAAATCTAAAATATATTTAATAACATGACACAAACCGACTTATTAAGTAACACACGGTTGTTAAACAAAAAATAAAATAGAATTCAACAAAATTACACAATCTGTGATATATTTAAGCAACAATTTGAAACATACTAATAATAAAATAAAAACATAAAATTCTTTCTGAGTTGAGTATATATGATAATTTATAAAATTTAAAATATAAACAGATTTAATCATGTCATAAACATGCAAGTGTCACGTTTACACACAATTGTAATCGTGTCATAAACATTTTGACTTGTTATGATACAACATCTTTTTAAATCAAACCCAAACTTGCTTAAATATGTGTCGTATCATGTACGTCGTGTTAATAATTTTGTGTAAGAAATTTCGAGCGCTAAGTGTGAGTGACTCACACATGATTGCGCTTATGTTCGCAAAACCACTTCTCTTTACCATTTCTTCACTCACTCTCATTCACTACAAACCGCCCCTCTCATTCGTAATATCATGCACAAGTGATGACTGAGAGCTTACATCCCTAACTCATACTTGTGCTCTCTAGGTGATATGTGTACAGTGTACCTCCATAACCCAATGACACATGTTACGTACAATCTTATTACTCCCAAAGTTAACCTTTTTTTTTTAAATCTAAACCCATTTTTTAGTATACGAAATCCTTTTCTTTAGTAAGAAAACAATATACTTCTTAAGCTACCTTATATTTACTATGGGACTCAGACCTTCGACTCATAAAGATAGTCGACACTACTATATATATACATACCTAAGTGTTAAGAGGAGGTGTGGACTTGACTCATCCCTTTTATGAGATCTCAAAAATCTTGCACAGAACAATTGCTCTAGACAATTTCCTGTGATTGAGAGAGAGTGCACCTTGGATAGAGCCATAGAGGTCGCCGATTCGAACCTTAGGAGGGTAGATGATTTACGGATTCCATCCGATTTCCGTTTATCTGGGAGAGGGGGTACGGTTTCACAAAGGGCGAGAAATCGACTTTTGTTACATCGTTCGGCTACCTGTGTCTAGCAAGTGAGATCCTCTCTACTGTATGTTGTTCAAAAAAAAATATATATATATACCCGAATATCATTAGTTTACGTACTTTTGATACGAAATCCTATACATACTTGAATATATGTGATTTAACTACTTTAGTGCAAGCACACCACGATATAAAAAAATTATTTAAAATGTTGACAGGACTACGTAAGAAACTGACTTAGAAGTTGAGGACTTTGATATGAAATATAGATCCAACCACACCAAATACAGGGACAAAGTTGTAGGACCTGCGTTAAATTGCATTGTTACATATCTTTGTCAATTGTCATAGGGGTATTAAGAAAATTCGAATACCAAACTGAACCGTATTATCTGAAATGTTGAATTTGTATCCGAAATTTTGGATAATTAAAAAATTTGCATATCTAAAAATTCCAGATTCGGATATTGATTTTTAAAATTTTCGGATGTCCGAACTCCGAAGGTTCGGATAGTGCTAGGACATTTTGGATATTTTTTCGGTTATTTTGGAAATTTAGTCAGATATTTCTGATATTTTGTCAGATTTTTCGCATATCCGACATTTTTTATTTTATTTTTAACAACATGAAATAATAAATATTTTGTCAGGTTTCAGATATACAAACTTGAACATCCCTTGTCATCTCATTTAGCTTGTTATAGTGGGGTGTGCTCGGGCTAATCCCTGAAGCGTCAACACGAGGGGACGATTAAAATCCCGTCTCACGTGACTGACACAATGTTGTCATAAAAATCTAACTTGTTACAAGGAAACAAATTAGTCTTGCACTTTAACGTTTCATTGTATTTTTGTAACTGTTTTTGAGTTATGAGTTAGACTCTTTTTATGACTATATTCATCACCATATCAGTTTGTTGTAAAAAAATATTCCAATAAAATTGACCGTTCTACTAGTATTGCAACGTAACCTGTATAACTAAAAGTAAAGTGTTTCAATGACTATCCTCGAGTAATTTCATGCAAAATTAGAAAATCATAGGGGTAAATTACTACATCTCGCAGGTGTTCAAACGGTCCAAAGAATATATCCAACTTATTATATTCTAAATACACAAAACTGCTAACTAGAAAGATATATGAGACAAGATACAAATATAGATTACATAACAAAAATAGAAATTGGTTGATGATCTCATATCGGACATGTTGACATCCCTCTAACTAGATCAGACAAAATAGCTCATATCAACGTTTATCCTTTCACAAAAAAAAAAGAAAAAAGGTAACAATTGTTGTCATAGTTACATTGGTGTCCACACCCGTGGGTGTATATTTGAATTTAGTTATCAACTTTACTTGTAAACTAGCGGTTGGTTTCATATTTTAAAGTAAGATGAGTTAAAAACTTAAAATCATTTTTAAACATAAAAAAGAATCATTAATTTGATGAACTTCCCAACTATATTATATGATAAGGTCGGTGGTTGGTTGCATCTCACACCTACTTGCTCTATGTCTTAAATTTTGAATTTAATGTCCCAGCTGTATTATTATTTATTTATTTATTACACATCTACCCCTTTCTTTCCCTTTCATACACCTGTCTCTTTCCATTGGTGCATTAACCATGTATTGCTGCAGTTTCTTGTCTTGAATTTTGATGTTATTAATGTTAATTAGACCTTTTATAACGACGCTACTCCTAAAACTACGCGGTACACCAAGAGTGGGAGTAACTAACTTTCACCCTTATAGTGAGGTATCCAAGACTTTATAAAAATGACGAGGTTTTGGGTACAAATTCCACCTAAAATATAGTTTCAGGTTGGGTCAGAGGATTTTCTCACAGGAGTGGGTTTCCTCCTTGATGGTGTTCTTGGGTGAGTCAGGCCTGGAGCGTCAAAATCAGTATGAACGGTTGACATCCCATCTCGGGAAAGCTCACTTAGGTATTGGAGGTGGTTCCAAACGCTGTAAAAAAAAAAAAACTAACTCCCTAACACTCCTTTCCTCATAAAATGGTCAGGCGTGAATGGCAACGTTGTGGCTGGAGCCACGCCACCCTTAACCTTGAATCAAAAAATTTTTTTCAACAATTCACAATCTATTATCTCACTTTTTTACCAATAACAATACACCACTCACTCTCATAAGTTTTACCCACTCACATTCACAGTCACATTCATACTCTTTTCGGCATTTCCACCTAATTGAGTAACAAAATGGCTTCTTCTCTTTCTTGATACATGACATGCTCACTTGCACCTACTCACCCGAGTATACGACATAGTGTAATTAGATTTTGTCAAATTCATTTACTCCTTGCACCAAATAGAACCCATGACCTGAATAGAGCCCATGACACCAGTGATCAAATTAATCGTCTAATTCATAGTGTTTGTCCTCCATAATAATGGTAAGGATTCAAATTTTTGCAAGTAGAAGGTTAGATGAAAATTGATGGAATAAAAAATGTTGGAAGAAAATAAAAATAGAACCCATGATGTTATTCTTAACATTAAAACTAATAAGATCTTTTTATCTAGTTTAGATTTTTATTAACACCAAATACGTGCTATTCCTAAAAACACATTAAAACTAATTACTTTTATGATTGAATCTATTACCTCTTGTCTAAAAGACTTGAAATCTTTTAAATATGAAATCTATTAAATGAGTTAGTTTCGAATCAATTTTTAATTTAGTTAAAACTTAAAGTTTAACATTATGAAGGCTCCATGATTATTAAAAATCAATATTTTTAGATATGTCTATATTGCGGTGTTCATATTATCGAATAAACGCATCAAGATGACTCGTAAACAACTTAAGATAGAATATCTATAAAGCTCAAACGAGTTTAGTCTGGACTCTGGAGGGACCCATGACGAAACGTGAGCCTAAACAAGCCTCTTTTTATATATAGTTTTTTACTAATCCAAAAATAGTATATTTATATAATAGTTATTTTAGTATATAAAATTATGATATATGTAACTAAAGAAAGTAATTTGCATTAGACAAGGGTCGAAACATTATATCTCTATGATTTTAGAGCTATTATGAACAGTAAAACAAGTTAAATCTATATATATTTATTGGGTCAGGTTCAAATAAGGAGGATCCTTATAGTAAGTAGGCGTAAGGAGGGTATCAAACGAACTCCGATTGAACTCATTTTAGC
>WOUH02000006.1:958903-978308 GCA_009936405.2 Stevia rebaudiana | reverse complement strand
GTATTTTGATTGATTTAATCCAAACCAATGTGCTACATATTCATCCAAACTTGAATGTGCTGTTATATAAATGAGCCATAAGTCAACCCATGTGTATAATAAAAAAAATAACAAGATACTTTTTTGGAACCATGAGAGAAATTAATTTGACACATTAATATCACTTAACGAATGAGATCAGGTAAAACGCAGTTTTAAGCTGAATTGGTAGCCTTTGTGGCATCGATTCACTTTTGCATACTAACAATTGTTGTAATAAAAAAAAGCGCGTTAATTATATATATGCAGATGTAAATACAAAAAACAAACCATTATACTCAAATTTTGGTCCAAAAACTACGAAGCAAACACAATGGTTAACAATTCGATATCCCTCATGTTTGAAGGTTTTTCAAGAACAGAATAATTGTGTATTCGAAACGATATTTAAACATACAATGGAATGTTTTATACTTCTATCTTATAACTTTTCCCCAAAATTTTAGCAAGAAATTGAGTTAATGATATTACAAACTAAAACACAAATCAAGTGAAATAAATCAGGATTCTGCATACAACAGAAACAAATTAAGCAAATTAAGCGAATTAATAAACAAACAGTTCAATTGTTCAAATCTGGTGAAACAATTTCCATATAAACATCATAATTCATAAAACTCGAAACTGCAATGAAACATGAAAGATACCATTCTGAACTTTGGCAACAGTATCCCAAAAGAATCTGGCTTTCGGTAAAGCAGACTTCCGGAATTGAACCGGCGGAGGCTGAACCGGAGCAGATTTCACCGGCGGCGATTGAAATGCCGTAGAAGAAATGTTGTTTTTCGACGGAGATTCGGAAACCGAGATATGAGGCGAATCGGGTGGGTGAGTAATAAAGACGGTGTAAGGGCCCATTTTTCCGATCGTCGGCGGAGGCGTCGCCGGGTCGTTCATGGTGACTGTTTTTCGATTGAATTGAAATTCAAGAGAAGTAATGGCGGAGAGAATGATTATCAGATGATTTTGAAGCGAAATTGGAGAGATTGCAGAGTGAAAACAAGGGTTTTGAAGTGAAAGTGAAAGGGATGATCGCAGGAATGCCAACGGAAACTTGTCGAACTTGTGCCGACAATCGGATAAACAAAAGTTTGTATTATCTGCAAAGTTAAAGCGGAAAACACACATGTTAACTTTCTAAGTCGCATCCAAATCGTTTGCGACTTCAACCATTTTATAGTCAAGCTAGAAAATTTGTAGTTAGTTTGAGAGGATTCTTGATTCTTGATTCCAAACTCCAGAGTCCAGACCACATCACTTACGGCCTTACATGGGCCGAGTCCACAGTCTCAATGTTGGTCCAGATCGGTCCATTAGGTAATAAACTTACTAGGATAATAACTTGGTCTGCAAGTGGGCTGTGGCCTGTGGGCCTTTGCGAACAATTGAGTTCATTGATTGTCACTTGGAATGATAACAGTGGAGTTCATTGATGGCAGGACATTTGGTCAACTCTTCCTGATTTCTTACAGGTTTTAGACAAATGGAACTACGTTTTAAAATATTTGTCCTTTTCTAATCATAATATTGTGTTTTTTAAAACCAAACAAACAAACAAGAAAATGACATAAAACCAATGGGTTCGTACCCAATGGTATTCCAATGAATACGAGAAGATGCACTTAAATAAGGTCAACGGTTCTAACCAGGATATGTATAAGTGTAGAGAAAATAAGCAGTCAAACTTGCCAATTTGCATATGTATAAGTTATTGAATGTTTTACAATAACTCTTGTTAATTGTTATATAGATAATAGATTGAATAGGTTTAGTCAACAACGATAAATCCATGAAAAAGCATCATGCAAAATCCATCACAAGAAGACTACAAAAACTTTATAAAAGAGACAAAAACGTCAAATTGCCGGGAATCGAACCCGGGTCACCTGGGTGAAAGCCAGATATCCTAACCGCTGGACGACAATGGAAGATTTGTTTTTATGTTGATGGAGAGATTTAATATAGAAAAGTAGTTACTGAATCAGTTGGTGTTGAGTTTTCGTATTTCATTTGAACTTCTTTCTCCTAAAACTACGGATTTTTTTTTTTTTATAAAAAATATAACATTTAAAAACATAGGTGGTTAGTATATAATCATTTTCTTTTTTAACTTTGAAACCATATATGTCGAGATGAATCATGACATAACAACAAATTAGATTTATTAATGTTTAGTTGCGTCATTTTGTTGATGAATGAGTTTTAAAAGACAAAAATAAACCTAAGAATCAAATTTAATCACCTAAAAGCTAACATTCCCGTAAAGTCCAACTTCACACAAACCTCAGACTTTAATCGCTTAAAACTCAATCATTCTATAGTTTAACGGTTTAGGCTTTTAGGGGTGGGTCGGTGGGTGGGGGGTTTAGTTTTTTTGGGGTGGGGGCTTAGGTTTTTGGGGGCAGGAAAGGATTTGACGAAACAGTTTAAACGCTGCTAGAATGAGCTCAATTGATGTCCGTTTGATACCCTTCTAACAACTTTTTACTATAAGACATCTTGTTAGCAAAACTTCACCCTAAATTTAATTCTATACATCTTTTTGTTTAGAGAAAACTGCTTGAAAGTGGTAGATATATTTGATGAATTGTTTTCAAAAAGCCAAAAAGATGGCAAAAATAAACACATATTTTTATTATTATTTTTTTATTTTTATTTGGTCGAATGTGTTTATTGTTGAAATTAAAATTTATAAGTTTTTATTAATAAAAATCAACTATTGTAAAATCAAACAATGTAAGGTTTATCTAGAAATTCACCATTGTTAAAATGAAACATGATAAAATTTTATGGTGTCGTTAAGAGTTTATAAGTTCGACAGAATTTCCAGGTTCAAGTCGTATACATGTCATCTTTTGTATAAAAACTAAAATCAAGTGGTCATAATTTGAATTTAAAATATCAAATACGTATCATACATACCAGTTGTAACGCTACCTTCACGGGCGTAACGTTTTGTTTACGTGGGACATATTTTTCATATTTTCCTTACAACCCATATCAAGATCGTCTGTATAAAATCATCCTGAGCCTTAAATATATAATCCACAAATTATATAAAAGAAAAAAGGAAAATAAAATCGTAAACTTGATCCTAAAAGGAAAATTTTATGAACATTTAGCCGTCCACCCCCTAAGGTAAAACTTTATCTCAAATCGGCCCCCAATTTATTATCAGTTTTGCAAATCACACCACCACAAAACCCTAGATCACTCATTGCTTCAAACAAACTAAACCCTTAGCCCCCAAACGAATCAACCTTTCGAACCCTAAATCCGTCGATTCACAGTCTCTATATACTCTCTCGCTCTTTTATTATCATTACTATCTCTTCAAAGAGTTGTTCTTTCAATTTCGCTCGCCGAAATTGTCTTTTCTAAGTTTTTATTCGGGTTGTGCAGATAAATTGAGTTTTGCAATGGACGCAGTGAACTCTCACAGTTCCGATTTGGGGGTTTTGCAGAGAAAAATGGCAACTTTTGCTGAAACCCTTTTGGCTGCTCAGATTTCACTTGCTAGCGTCGTCATGATGGTATAAATAAGCTTAAATTCATTGTTTGTCGTTTCAGTTTTGGGGTTTTTGATGAAATCTGTGCTTAATTTGCTAATTTGTTGGTTCAATTGACTTAATTGGTTGTATATTTGGGTTTATTGCTTCTAGGGTTGAAAATCTCAATCTTTGTGTCTTTCTTTTTAGGGTTATTACGTCTGGATCTTATGTGATTTGGACCTGATTCATTCCAAATTCATGTTCTGTTTGTCATTATGTAGTTAGGTTTTACTTCTATCAACTTGCTGCCATTTTTAAAACATATACTATTTAGAGGCGTGTTAACCTTTGATAATGTGTCACGAAAGTTACTGTTTTAAACCAAATCGGGACTACTTTGTTTTGGGTTTCCGATTTTCTGATATCTGAACAATTATAAATGTATACTTAGCTTTCTGTTGGAAACAAATTGCTATTTTTGTGAAATATAAATAACACAGCAGTTTGCAAGAACGAATTGTTTTGGACAAATTATTGTTTATGTGAATGCTAAAATAACCTCTTTTTGACGATTTTTGCTGCTTGCAATCACTCATTTTGTATCCTCAGTTTTAAGGTACTCGTTTTTTCCCTGGATTTTTAAATTTTATTCTGATACTTTTTGAACAATTTTGTTTTAAACTTATCAATCTGCTTTCTGGAAACTCTTCAATATCATCAATATTTTATACTTTGTTACATGATTTGAAGGTTTGCTTGCAATGCATAGTCAATGATAACGAGTAACATGTCACAAATTATGTTTTTACAAAGTTTTACATATTCAAGATATATGGTGTTTGATTATGATTTGTCAATCTGGTAGGAAGAAAAGTTTGTGTTTTTATCTCGTATCACTTGTTTTCTCTAATTCTTCTTGAAGTTTGACTTTTATCCTAATAATAGTTTTGACTATTGGTGGTATTGATCTAAAGCTGCAAGCTTGTTTGATAATGTGTTGCTTTGAGCATATTATGTTACAGTTTTACCATGCCAGCTAGAAGTTGTAGTTTTTATAAATGAAGACTAATGTTTTTGTAAACAATTAGTGTTTTCAATTGTTTACTAAAAATTTTAAAAATTGATTTCAGCATGTGCCCAATTATTTTGATGATAATTTGGGAAGAATTGTTCTTAAATTTCATGGAAATACATGGTCTTCTGTAATAATATCATGGTTTCTTGTTTTTGTTTTTGTAATTTCTGTTACTTCTTTTAATATATTTTACTAAAAGTTGGCGAGTTTGCAGTTGCAGACAGGATTTCTGCTTCAGTATGCGCAAACTTTGCAAAATCTGATTGGAAATGATCAATGGTAATGCTTAATTCCGAAACATTTTTTTGTTAATGTAGCGGTTTGAACTTTGAATCACAAACTTTAAAAAATATTTTATAATATTTTACAGGATTTCAATTTCCAAGCTTCACAAGAAAGACACAACTGAACCAGAAGCCAAAGACGGAAGTGATGACGAGGATGATGATGACGAGGACGATGACGAGGCGGTTGAGCCAGAAGATGATGCCGGAGATGAAGATTTCTCAGGTGATGAAAAGGAAGAAGATGATGATGATGAAGGAGACGCGAATGATCCTGAAGCAAATGGTAATCAAGGTAGTGATGACGAGGACGACGATGATGACGAGGATGAGGATGAGGACGATGACGAGGATGGAGAGGAAGAAGAAGAAGATGAAGATGATGATGATGAGGAAGAACAACCACCAGCCAAGAAGAGAAAATAAACATAATATGTTAAATGAGGTTGTTTTATGTTCCTTTGATGGATGTTTAATTATTAAGTATGTAGTAGAAGAGTTTAACAATTTAGTTTGGTTTTGTGTCGTTTTGATTGTAGGATATTGAATATTTAAACCCTTGTTTGTGATGGTTATTGTTTATCTTTCTTAATCTTGTTTTTAGCATATTGTCAAATGTTTGTTAAGTTAGTTTCTTGATATGTATTTTGTGTTCTTGAGTTTTAAAGATCACAAAGAAGATGGTCATTAGAAGGAGGTAAAGTTTTTGAGTCGGTGAAGAAAGTGGGTTATTTCTGTAGGAAATCATTAAGTTAGTGGTGTTAATAAAAACTTGTTATAATGGTCATTAACTTCATTGCTACATATAATAATGTCATGTGTTATTCTTGATGTAACAAATTCTAAATCTTGCGCTTTGGGGTGGTAGATCATGTTATTGAGCTATTTACACATGAGATGTCATATCATGATATCAACTATCAAGACAGAAGACATACACATGTCATTGTACCATTAATGTGTGTTAGATTTTTATTATGTAAAAAATAGTTAGCTTTTTTACTTTGTCAAAAATAGGACAATGAGTATGTTTGTAATCGTATTAGTCAATAAGACTATTTTGTGATTTTCTCTATTATTTTTCCTATTTAGTTTAATTGTTTATAGAAAATAAGATACCCACTAATATATATTAATTCATTGAATGTCAATATGAAATAATAATAATAATAATAATAATAATATTATTATTATTATTATTATTATTATTATTATTATTATTATTATTATTATTATTATTTTGAACAGCAAAAATTTTCCATCAAAATCACTCAACCTTGCACTTACAAGGATTTGAACCCTAACCACTTTTGTAGTGGACAAACATCATACCATTAGACCATTTGGTCATTGGTTCACGTAAAATATTTGGAACGCTTTATTACAGAAAGATAAAAAACCTTTTCAGCTCATTTGTTTCATTTTCGTCATTGTAGTTCTCTTACTCACCATTGTGTGTATCATTGTTTAACATTGTGTTTTCCTGAACATCATTGTGTCTTATGTTGGTGTTAAGGAAAACACAATGTCAATCATGAAAAATACAATGACTTGTAGAAAAGACACAATTACATATAGAAAAAACCACAATGACGGGGATTAGTTAAAATAAACGGAAAAAAAAAACATAATTTTTTTATAGCAATACTATACACGTTTTAAAGATAAGAAAATGCTCGTTTTATGTTTTTTTTTAAATAATGTTATATATGAAAGTTATAAACGTTTAAAGAAAATGGAAGAAATTGATAAAAAGTCAATAAAAGTAGTCATTACTAAAATACCATTTCAATAACTTTATTTATCATAACCATTGATTAAGGATATAATGAGTCTAAATCTATCTTAGTTTTCTTATTTTATGCTTCATATTTAGTATTACTCTACCCTAAAAAATCTATCTAAACAATGATTTATCAATATGCCACTAACAATTGATGGAATTAAAGTTACACTAAAATCTTTACATTTAAGTGTTAATTATGTAACTCGTGTAATTTATTAGTTTTAAGCTAGTGTTATAATAATATATGTTGAATTGGATGGTAAATGTTTATCATCAACTATATTGAAAAGGAAATCAGCTTCCCCTTTGAGCATAGTACATATGTTGTGGTCAGTTTAGAGAAAGTGATAAAATGTACCTTACCTATTTCATAAGAGAACTGTTATAGGGTTTCTTTGCGGATACGCTTGGAGTTATCTCTATTATTTCTTGCGTATCAATAAATATCGAGATTTTTGTTTCAATGTTTGTAACATAATATTTTTTAGTTAATAAATGATGAAGGACATTATTCGGTTAGTGATGTTCAACGGATTTAGTGTGTATCCGGGTATTGGTCTTCGGGTATGTATGGTGGGTAGGGTGGGGGTGTATTCGCATAGTGGTCTTCGGGTATGGTGGGTAGGGCATTAGGGGTGTTAGTCGGATTAACGAATTATTTGGTAAACTATTCCCCCCACTAAAACCGCTTTATATAGAAAGAAAAACTAAAAGTCAAATTTAATTACTAGACTTTGCTCAATGATGAATCACATCTTTCTCGCGTGATAGACTAATTAGCATGTCACATTAGCTTTTATGTGTGTCTACGAAATATTGACTAGAATTTCAGCATCACCAATGCTCATTGGAATTAAATGAACCGGGAAGAATTAAAAGAATCGAATAATATATTGGTTAAGTGGTGTACGATTTTGTCTAAAGTAGTTTTTTTACTTTTTATGTATTTTAAAAACCAATATTAAATTTTTTTATTTTATTTGGTATATTTACTAAGGGGATGGTTAAGGTTTAAAGGGAAAAAATCGTGAGAAGCGTAGGAACCCACAGGACCGTATCATGTGTTATTTGAGAAAGTGTAAGAACGTAAAAAAATTTACGCACACAGCTTTGATATATATTCACGGACCCAACTAGATAAAAATGACGGACTGTAGTAATAAACCACGGACTAAAGGTGTAAATATACTTTCTATAGTTATGAAAAAACGAATTCATGCATAAAACTTATCTATCACAAACAAATAGTAGGAAAAAAAAAGAACAGAACAAAAGGAAAAGAATACGAACGAAAGCTTGGCCTAGCAAAGTACTAACCTGCAACACTCAGATTACATAATTAAGTCATCAATTTAACACAACATCTTAACATTAATACAATACATTACATGTAAACCCCAAAAAAAATCTATACCAACCCACCCAACTAATATCAAAATTCTATTCCTGTTTACAAACTAAAATAGAAATAAATTATATACTGATTTTAGCTATTAAAAAATATAGTTATGTCAATAGTCACGGACTCCGACGTTTACTGAAGTTGTAAATTAGAAACGTACGTTGTCACATAAAAATATATTTTCACAAGAAACAGATTCTTAAACTTTGATTTTATTATTACTATTTTACTTGATGTTCATAACTAACTTGACTTCTCATATTGGTATATAAATTAGATTCGAAATGGGTTAATCAAATTTAACCATCCGATGATTATCAATGTCACATTATTAGAAAGGATAGTAGATTATATAAAACTGGTTAAGGTCTATTTGTTCTCAAACTTCTCCAAATTCTTTTAATTAAATAGAAATCTATGGTATGGTTTTAGTTATTAATAAAAAGTTCAAAACTTTTGTTTCACAAAACACCTACACTTTCAAACGAAACGAACACCTGGAGGTTAAAATAAATTGATTTCAATCTTAACTCTTAAGTTGTGGCTAGAGTTATGTTAATAGGGGCAGATATGTAAGAAGGATTTTAAAAAACTTATGAACTAACTCAAACGAATTTCGATTGAACTTATTTTAGCTAGCGGCATTGGAATCGGCCGCTCGTTAAATCTAAACCTTAAATTTAAACCCTACAGCTAAACCCTAAAAACAATAACGAGCAAGAAGACAATATGATGAGCGAGAAGACACAATGATGAGCAAGAAGACACAATGAGCTGAAAACGTTAATTCTGAAAACTTGAAAGCTAAACGCTAAAGCTTAACCGTCAAATGTTATACCCTTAAGCTCCATCCTAAAAGCCAAACTTTAAAAGCTAAACCTTAGAGGTAAATCCTAAAACTAAACTCCAAAAGTTAAACCGTAAAAGTCAAACCCTAAAAGCATTCACAGCTTGTTTCCAATAGTTTTATGAGTGTGTTTTGTATAATTTAGAAATGGTTGTAGTAATGGAAAGATAAAATGTTAGTGTTATCTGAATATTTGAGAAAAAAAATTGGAATGGGGTGAGTTCCCCCTTTTATATTTTAAACCTTTTTACTAATAGTTGTGAGCAAAGGAGAATAAAAGCTAATAATAAAAGTATAAACGTTATTATTTAATCAAAAAAGATGATGAGTTTTAATCAATTATGAGGATTAGGATAAGAATGACATCTGAATGCTCTAAAAGCTAAATCTTAAATATAAACCATAAAAACTAAAACTTAATACTAAACCCTAAATCAATCCGTAAAAGCTAAATTCAAAAGTTAAAGTTAAAAGATAAAACCAAAAGCCAAACTTTAAAAGCTAATATCATAGACTTTGGTGAGACAGTTACAACGTCGATAAAAGAAGTTGAATCGTAGTTCATTTAAACCGGTTTTGAATTTTTTTAAATCTCTTTTACACTTTTTACAATAAACTCCACTCTTTACTTAAAGGTTTTCGTATTATATAGCACCTATAATACACCGTACCATTAATAATTGAAATAAATAATCGGTTTAATAAACAAAGAATTGTTTCCAATTATAGTACTAATTTAACGTTATGTAATGAAATTCAGATGCTATATATTTTTAATCTTACTTTTGTTTAATATATAAGTAAGTATAGTATCAAAACCTAACATAGTGGTAAGGGCGACGAAGATTTGAGTGAGGGACCAATAGATCGCTCGTTCGAATCCAAACAATGAAGAGGTTTACGGATTCTAGGTTCTATCCATCTCATGGGGTTTGACGGGATGTGCGAGCTTCCCTACTTGGTGGAGGACGTGCCACCACTAGATTCACCAAAAAAAAAGCCGTTAAAAAGTTGTAAATCTAACTTAAACATCTTTTCATTTGCTATTATATAAAAATAACAATATAAAATTCTTGGAAACAAGTATTTTAAAATCTTTAGAAATACAGCTTATGCCACCGTTGTCTTGGCATTTAGCTATAAACTTGACACGATAACATGCATCCGCATTGAGTTGGCTACGAATGGTGAAGAAAACGACATGTCATTATTATTAAACGAATATATAATTATGATAGTCGTTAATAATTTATTATTAATCAGTAAACCCGTGACTCTAAGAACCTTCAATAATGCGAAATGTTTAGCCTTTCGTTTGAATCTGTCGATTTGATTTGGTAGGATGCTGCCAATTTGCAATCTTGGTTTTTTCTACATTGTATCTGTTTGTTTAAAATTTTTTATTAAAATTCACCTAATAACATCAAAACCTGATATTTCCTTTTCACATTTATTCTTGACCACATTCTTTTTTTATAGATAATAATCATAACAATCTTGTTTTACTGATAAATGAATGAACTGAAGTTAAAAACTTTTACTGACACGGCCATGAATGAACTAGCTAGAATTTAGGAATTTTAGTATTATCACAACATATATTGAGTAAAGAGTAAGGGGGGAGTGGGCTTCGGGTAGTTGCATCGGCAACTTTTGCCGAGCGGCAACACCCGCCGTCACTCCTTCGGCAAAGGCAACGGCAAGGAAAATCGGCAACTTTTTGCCGAATCGGCAAGGAGGTGGAAGGTTTCAAAACTTGTATTTTGTGCTTTAAAAGTGGTACTTGGGAATTAAAAGTGGGAGGGTAGTGGGAAGGTATCATTGCCACTAAAGAGGGTACTTGGGAGGGTAGTTTGAGCATTTGATGTGGTATAATTTGATTGAGTAATTTGATAGGGTAGTTTAGTGGAGGAGGGTACCACTCCCTCCACCCTAATAATGTGATAATTTTTGCTAGATGAAACTTTGGAGGTCTTGGACATTAATTTGAATAATTCAAAATCAATTTTAAATAGAGAAGTGTGATAATTAAATGAAAAGTAAATTACATTTTTCGTCTTTTATTATTACAACGTTTTTCAGTAGTTGTCTTTTGCATTCAAAACTGCTATAAAATATATTTTGTGTTTAATAAGATTCCACGTTTCATCCTTCCACTAACCCCGTTAACACTTTATGTTTAAAACAGTCACGTACAATGCTCATGAGGGTATTTTGGTTTTTATTAAAGAGTCATTCTCGTAAGTTACTAAAACAATAATTTAATTAAAAGTAAAATAAAAACTAAACTAAAAGAACGTCAACCACCACCACCACTTAGTTTCCCGTTTGAAAACCGTAGCTCTTTCCCCAAAGGACCTAAACCACCACCACTTCCTGCAATCCTCCATTGCAGCCATTAAGATCCGAACAAGCAGTGTAAAGGTGTCAACCAAAGTAAATATGCTTTAAGTTCTTGACTAAGTTGTGTAACAGGTCCTTGGTTCTTGTCGTGATCAAGGTGGTGTATTTTCTCCCTGTTGTGAAAACTCCTTTATCACAAGTAGTTTTCTTCCCCGTATTGGAGTTGGGTTTAATTGATGCACTCTTGGTTAGGGTTTCCCTGATCACATTTTGAATATTTGAGGTTTGATTGATGCAACTAGCAGAGATGGGTGCTCATAGTGGTGGTTGCAGCTGGTGGGTTATAGAGGTGGTTGTAGCTGGTGGTTCTTTCATTTAAATTCAACAATGGTCTCCAAGAATTAAAAATTAAATTAAATTAAACCACTAAAAAAAACATCAAGTGTATTGCATGTGAATGTTTTAATAGAAAAGGTTAACGGGGTTAGTGAAAATGATGAAACGTGCAATTTTTTTAAACATAAATGATGTTTTATGGCAGTTTTGAGGCAAATGACAAAAAATAAAAAACGATGTAAACATAAAGGACGAAGAGTGTAATAATGTATACAATGAATAATCAAATACACTGGGAATATAAAAGAAAATTGATTAAAAAAAACTTATATATAGGGGTAACTTTGTAAAAATGTAACCAAGTGTTCCAATTAAGTTACTCAAAGTTTTTTGTTCCTCTAAAGGCACTCATCTTTCACTAAGTGTTCCAATCATACGTGATTTTTTAATAAAAATTTAAATTTTTTGGAATTGATTTAGGCAAGTGAAATATATATGAATATTTGTTAATAATTAATGAAAAGTTTTCACTTATTTTAAATCATTTATTTTAAATCAAGATTTATATATATTTCATTTGCCCCAATCAATATTTAAAAATTTAAACAATTTTTTAAAAATTACATAGGATTGGAACACCTAATGAAACTTGAGTAACTTTAAAGAGACAAAAAAACTTTGAGTGATTTAATTATAAGAGTTAGCAAACTTGATTACATTTCTGTAGCATTTTAATTTCCTATATATCACATCTAAAGTAATTTGCTAATTGCATATTATGCTCTTTTATAGTTTATAATTCTGTACATAAAGTTGATTTTTACATAATATCCTTCTATACACCCTTCTCAAAAAAATATTTACAAGCAGCCACAATATTTGAATAGTGGGCGTTTTGATCAAACTATAACACATATTCGAGTATACACAGGCCCACCAAGAAACAAAATCAAGGTTGGATGATGGATCGATAAGCATCATTTACGGATTTTATGCTTTGTTTTTTATGATCGTCCCTTTGTTTTGTTTTGAAGGATGACAGTACGAACGTAAGACTTTACTTTGGAGGTGGGGCAACCAAGGAGCAAGTTGATTGATTTTTAAACACCTCCAATTTTGCACAAATAATATAAATTTTATTATTTACCTTTGTAAAAAAATTTCTAATAAGAACATATATCTAACCCGAGCCGAGCCTACTTTAATCCATGCTTGGTTCGTTTACAAATTGAACCAAATGCATTTCAACCAAGCCAAATTAACAAACATAATTCTCATTCGAGTATTTTTCGAGCAAGCGTCATGCAAGTTTCAAGTAGATACTAAAAAGGAAAGTGACAATGGGGGTATTTGTTTTCTTGGTAAAATGAAGTTTTCGTCCCAGAGATCTTGTTCAATTAGAAATCTTTAACACTTTAATTAGCGTGAAACCACGTTTGAAATATTTTAAACTACCGATCAAAAATTAACACTAAAGACTAACCCTCAGGAAGCTTTGCCCATGTCATCAACATTTTTAATATTAACACTTTTCGTCTAATAAAAGAGATCGATTTATATTGCTGTTAATTTTGTTTTTACAATGACCTTAATGCTCAACATTTTCATATTTAACAATTTTCTTCCTAATAATATACCTTAATGTTGTTGTTAAGTATTTTACACTAACCTAAATGCTCTTGGTAAGGGTTTGTTGGGAACGAAAGAATTGATAAAAGCAAAACTACAGACGTACTAATGAACACAATAAATTGATGTTGATAAAAGAACTTCTGATGACCTAATGTACTAACCCCATGAATGAACCATTGAAGAGATATTCAAAGAGCTGCTAATACTTATCAATTGTCACACCCCAACCGACGGCGGAATCATCGGAGCGTGATACGATTGTTCATCACATGTACCACTAAGTGTTACAATATAATTAACATGCAAAAGATTTCTTTTATTGATTCAAATTGTAATACATTGTTCAAACAAAAGCAATTGAATAACGATTGATTGAAAATGATTTAATACAAACATGTGTAACAGCCCGAAAGTAAAATTAACGGGAGTAAAAGATTAGAAAATACTCACAGTTTTGCAATTCAAAATATCACAACTTGTATGGTTGCAATAATCCAAGAATCAAAATATAACCTAGAATATGATACGATAATATATATTAGAATTACTTTAATTCATAATAATCATATATCATAAAAGAGCGTTCGATAACTAAGATTTAATGATTTTACGTGTTGGATCATCAACTTGATAATGTAGTAGTTATATTAGTTTAGAAAAATCTTATTTAACTAAACTAATTGAGATTTATAAAACTATTTGGATAATAAGTTGTAAATAATATTATGTAATTCTATAATTTATTACATTAATTTTTGTACTTATGCTAAACAGATCTGGGATCTTACGAAGAACCCTAGATCTATACCAGTTCGAATCACGAAATCCACATGTTAGAACTTAGAAATGATTTGGGGTTTTTGTTTAGTTGATCAAGGCGAGAAGAATGGTATGTTTACCCTCGACTGACGATGGGTGATGAGGGAGATCGGGTTCCGGGAAGTTGCGGTGGCTCGTGGTGTTTTTCCGGCCAAACACCATCGGTTTCGCTTGCTTGTTTGTTTGGTTGTGTGTATCTGGGTTCGAAAAAGAAAATGGGGTCGATTGATGATGGTATTTATACCGATCAATGGGTTAGTTCGGGGTCGCGACTCGAGATTTTGACCGAGGTGATATCACGACTAATAGCTCTATCATGGGCGTGATTGACGGAATTGATTGAAGTTTGGTATTCCTGGGATGAAAACACGTGTGGTGCGAGATTCCAGGGGTCAACGATGAGCTGAAACACACATCTGCGGTTTTGATTCGATCTGGGTCAAACCGAGTGGAGAAGAGGGTGTTTGCGGGTATATGGGTATCCGACTGAATCAAATGGGTCAACCTTTCACGATTTGGCAGAACTAGTCCCTTAAAGTTTCTGCTTTTAGATTTTGAACACCATTTCTCCATTTAAGTGATTTTAAACTTTGTTTTATTTCCTTTTGACTACAAAGGTTATAAATAAGTTAGTTTAACTTTCATTTTATTTAAAAATTTATATATTTTACAAAATAAAAGTTTATAAATATTTATTTTGTATAATTCCCTGATTTATATAATTAATTAAATCAATTATTAATAGGATTTTATTGATTAATATATGATATATATAAATGATTTTAGATGTAACGTTATACAATAAATTCTACGTAAACGTTTTATGTAACTAATGACGTAATTGTATATCAGAAAATATAACTAGAAAAATCTCGGATGTTACATCAACTACTGATGCGTCAATTGGAACTAGTGATGAAGTCAAATAAGTGAAGAGTAAAGAGTCGCTGATGAAGAAAGACCAAGGGTATGAAGAACTAAAGATTATCGAAGATCACTGATATTTCAATTGTCGTATATGGTTAAGTTGTTTTGTCATTTTTTAGTAGTTAGTAGTACGGTATTTATTGCATTAACACAAAGTAGTTGTCTGTTAAGGTTGTTTATGTACCATTTGCGAATTTTCGATGTAATTTATTTCGTCTTATTTAATGAAAAGTTAACTTATCAAAACTTAAGATCTTTATTTGAACATTGTTCGATTATACATTACTCGATTATTACAAACATGACAATTAACTACAAGCATCACCGAATTGATCAAACAAACAAATCAAATCGAAAACGATACACAAAATAAAAATCAGAAACCCTAGAATCTACGCGATAAGCGCTGCCAACCAGGCTAACTCATGCGATACGCGCGCATCCCAAAACTGAACTTGGCCTTTTGAACCTACGCAATAAGCGCACCACCCATGTAACACCCGCGCGTATCGCATAGGTCCTATCCGACAGATTTTCTTGTTTAACTCAAATCTTTAACTCCACTTACAACTAACTCATTAATCCATCGCCCAAACACACCATAAATCCTCCATCTCGGTTCCAATAGCTCCTGCAACATCTACCCTACGTATTTGAGCTCTTTGGTGGTGGAAATTCACTTTGTCTTTCATTGTTCTCGAGTTTTGCAAGCTTCAAACATCTTGTTTATCATTCTCTATAGTATTGAAAATTTGAGAGCATAGGGTAAGATTTTAACTAGTATTTCTGTGGCTTTTTATGCTTCTCATGATTTTCCTCCCTTATACGTTAACCATCCCCTTTGTATATATACACATATATACATAGTTTTAATAGTTGTATATTCTTATGTTATATAAGTTAATGCTTTCAGTTAATATGTTTCGATATGTGTAAATTAAGCTGTGTTTATGAACTAACTTTAAAGTCTAGAAGGGTAAGATTCGTTGAAAATAAATAATGTTAAAGAAAAAAAAATTGAGGTAATATAATGATGTAAGATTAAGAAAATAAATGAAAGAATTGAACTTACGGAAATTGAAAAAAATGTTACAATGAGGTTTGATTTTAACCCTTACAGTTAGATAAATGTCCTAAAACACTTTTTCATTATCAGTGGTTTAAAATGACCATATAAACAAAAAAATACAATTAATTTGCCACGTGGTTAGACTCACCAATCAAGAATTAGATATGTATGCTTTGTTCATGTCCTTGTTAAATTGTATAGGTATATAACTGATTAGACACTTAAACTACCTTACAAAAGATTAACGCAAACGTAATTCAAAAACCTAGTTTAAGATTTATGCACGATATGTGAACCAAACGTGAACAATACATACCAACATATAAATAATAATATAGTTATTATTATTTAAACTTAATAATGTGCTTGTGGCAAAGGATATAAAACGCAATTTAAAACACAATGCGACAATTTTATAAAAGTGGGCGACTTTTATAACAAAAAATGTAAACACTCACACTCATGAGCCGGCCCCTGTCTTATCTTTCCCTCTCAGTTTTTTATTTTTGAAATTTCATTAGAACCCCAACCACTTACTATAAAAGACACTTATGGAACAAGTCGCCACCTCTTTTGATAAACCCTAACCCTAAGCACACTTTCCCCTCTCTTGGACGCCCCCTCATCTCGGAACCACCACCATAATTCAGTCACCACTGATCCAGCACCATCCAAGGCCATTTGTGAAGCTTACTTGAGGATCTAAGGTATCTCGGAGCTTGTGGAAGAAGAAATAGAGCTCAAGCCATCATCACCTACATTGTTGTATTGAATATTTGAAAACACCTAAGTAAGATGTATCACTTCTCATCTACATTGTGTGACACCCATCAACTTTTCACGTCCGCTTTTGAATTATTTTGTACGTACATTTATACGTGTTAAATTAAAACGTGAACTATGACCTTGATTGCTTATATATCTAAATATGTAAGTGGGACTTGTCTAATAAACGGTGATATAACGTGCAAACTCCAAATTAGTGAATGGCTATGGTGCCATGACACAAGATGTGATATTCTTGATGCACCTACTATCCCGGATTCGCTAACTAAGACTGAACGGATAACAAAATCCATGACACTGAACGTCGGATATCCGTATAATATAAAACGAAATCAGAGAGTAATATTAATAACATGAACCAACAATTTAAGACACATATCCGTTAATACGAAATCCATAATATAAACATGGATGATCTAGTTCATTTATGACTTAAAAGCATGGTACTTGAATATAACACATTAAAAGGTCATAACTAATCAAATGCACCATACCATGACATTTCATGTATACATAATGTATGCATACATACAAACTAGACAATCAAATAACAACCCACACAAGTAACTAGTAGTTACTTGTGAATCTTCCCATGGTACAATAGAATCCAATTAAAAATTGGAACACCATCCCTAAATTCTTTGACTTATCTATTTAACCGACTACACAAGATTCACCACACCACACTCCATACCACATCACTCAACCAACCCCTCTCCCTTTCTCTCTTGAAATCTTGGCCGAACACCCCCACCACATTCTCATTTTATGTTTTGTTCTTCAATCATTCTAAACCACCCTCTTAAAACCTCCGTTGATCCTAGCAAACAACCATGGAGCCTCTTTTTCATGATTTTCTCTTCAATGATCTCAACTAATTGAAGTTTTAGATAGCTTTATTAGAGAAAGTTGGAGCATATTGAAGCATTCAAGTGTTAGAGTTGTTTGGTGTCATCATCTTCTAAGGAGCCTTGTTTCTTTCTCAAGTATTCTTTTATCTAGCTTGGAGTGGGTATACTCTCTAACCTTCATTTCTTCATAAATCTTAACTTTACTTGTTAAAAATATCAAGAACAAAAGTTCATTACTATAAAATATAAAAAGTTTAGAAACAAACTTTAAGTTATAAAGTTTTGTTGACAACAAAGGAAAAAACAAAAGTTAATGGTTAGAAAATCAACAAAATATGAACAAAATCATAAAAAATGGCTAAATACTGATTAACAAGTTGAAAAACACAAAAACTAGACAAACTTTTACAAATGATAAAGTGGTGAACTTGTCAAAATGGAAAACATATCTAGACTTGGAATTTGACAACTAAATTTTAGTATGTTATGAGAAGTATATAAACTAGAAAGACTGCAAAATTTGAGCTCATTTGGACTTGTAGATATTTTTATATAAAATATTTGTACATAAAAATGGTTAAATGAGCACACTTGGTTAACCTACTTAAACACCAAATTAGAACACGATATTTTTATATGTTAGAACTTATATAAAAACTAGAAGAACTGCAGGTTTTGGTAACATTTGGACATGTAGATTAATTTACTAGAATTTATTCACCAAATATATATAAAAACTAGTTATGCAACCGGTGGGCACTTAAAGTTTTCAAAAAGTTCCCAAAACTTTACAGAAGCCTTAGAATACATATAAGAACATCCTGTAAAAATTTCATAATTTTTGGACATCTGTAACTATGTTTTCTAAAACGAGTCCATTTAATAAATAGAAAATAGAAAATTAGGGAAAACGATTTATGAAACTTTACAAAAATTATATGAGGCTTAGAAACTATAAAATAGACTTCTCTAAAAATTTCAGAAGGTTTTGAAGTGTTTAAGACGTTTTTCCAAATTTCCTTATTAAATAATATATTTAATATGGAAAATACTTGTACTTTGAGAAAAGTCACCAAATTTTACAGTAATTTTTATTTGATGAAAAAAACTTAGAAAATAAATTTCGGACCATTTAGATTTAAAGTACTATGATTTGTATTTTTAGTTAATAAATAATATTATAAAAACACAAAAGTTACAAAATATTTCATAACGAACTTAACACCTTAAACGGGATCAAATAATAATCCTAAACAATAGAAAATGATATTCTAAAAAGGATTATTTTGGTGAGACTTGACACTCTGTGAAATCGGAATCGGACCACGTGCCGGTGTCGATCCGATAAGCGGTAAAATGCACAACCGACGACCGAACTTTGACGTACACATAATTGTGAACTATTACACACATAAACATAAGAACAAGAACAGAATCTAATGAACTTAATGATGAGAACTTAATCTGTCAAGAACACGAACTTAAGCGAATGCAAACCGTTGTAGGATTCGGAGCATTGTGATCGTACCGACTCAATACTCTCTTGTACTTGCTGTGGAGACCGTGTACCTCCTTGACAGTGAGTTCGTAACCCCCTTTTACTGTTTTCATGTTATTAACTCGGGGTACTTCTGAACAAATTGAACAACTGTTTGCCTGTCATTATATGAATGTATGCATGTAGAATGTAGTTTTACATAAGGATTACTTAGACACTA
>WOUH02000006.1:936796-948159 GCA_009936405.2 Stevia rebaudiana | reverse complement strand
TCTCCGATCACAGCCGCCTTGTGTGGGTCTGAACCTTTTGGTCCAAGTGATTTTGCATGCTCAGAAACACCAGCCTAGTTAATATTGCAACATATAATGAATCATTAACAACTAATAGAAGAAATGATTAATATAAATACTTTATTAATCATTTGATAACCAGTCATTCTTTGATATATGATCAGTATGAGTCGGACTCGATAAAATTTGATCAATCCTTTTTTCTGTCGTTAAGGAGGAGAACTTAACCAAGAATTCTCCTTTTTCATCATCAATCAAATCTATTTTATTAACATGAAAAAGTCCCTCAACCCATTTTTAATCTATTAAAGTCACTAATTTTGTTTATTTACTTGTACTAGTGTATTTTCACAAATTTAAGGACTTTGATATACCAAAATTGGTTTGAGAGACTTTTTCATACCAAATTAGAAAGTGTGTTGTTTTACATGATATTAACCCTTAAAAGTAAAGAGTAAATTGAAAAAACTATTAAAAAAAAATAAAAAAAACTTCACTATACCTCGATATATTTCTTCGCGTTGTCCCACGCACCACCGGTGTTTGATGCAGAGATAGCAATCTGCATCATGCAAAGTAGTTATATATCTGCTTGTATCAAGTACTAGAGATAACGGCTTTACATAATAATGCGTTCTAAGGGGTCACACAAGCTACTTGCAAATTTATAAGAGTTAATTACACAAAAGGTCCCTCTACTTTGGGTAAAGTTTGAGTAAAAAGGTTTAAAATTAACAAGTTTGAGATTTGTGCATTGACTTTTGTAACAAGTTTGGGTATTAAGGCCATCTTTCGACAACTTTTCTGTAAAATAAAGATGAATGACCAAAATACCCTTTGACTTTGAATGTTTAAAAAGTCAAAAGGTATTTTGGTCATTAAACGCTAATTTAACAGAAAAAGTTAACAAGAGTCGGTCATAATATCCAAACTCGTTACAAAATGAAAGCAAAACATCCAAAATTGTTACTTTTTTTGTTTAGTATCAAAACCTGTTACTTTACCCAAAAAAACAAAAACCATCTATGTAATAAATTAAATCAAATTTATAATGTCAGTCATACCTGCACACCGGAAACAAGAGATCCTGCAAGAACACCAGAGAGCGTTTCAACACCAAAGAAAATCCCGACAATGAGTGGAGTCAGCATGACGAGAGCGCCAGGTGGGATCATCTCTTTAATGGAGGCGTCGGTTGATATTTTGACACACGTGGCGTAATCGGGCTTTGCGGTTCCTTCCATGAGACCCGGGATGGTGTTGAATTGCCTACGCACTTCTTCAACCATTTTAAGCGCGGCTTTACCGACACTTTTCATTGTCATTGCTGAAAACCAGTATGGAAGCATCGCACCAACGAGCAACCCGATGAATACTTTTGGGGTTAATACGTCTACGGTTGTGATCTCGGCTCGACTCACAAACGCACCGAATAAGGCTAAGGATACGAGAGCTGCTGAACCGATGGCGAAACCCTGAGGTGGAGAAAAATGTGATTAAAATCAAGTTGGAATGTTTAAACCAGTTGTGGAAATTTTAACCAGTTTACTTGTAATTTGTGTCATTTTTTTTGGGAGAAATGTGTGGATACAAGTTTTATTTACCTAATAATTGGTTTTGCATGATTAAATCTATTGATTTGTAAAACTAGGTGAAACAGGTGGAGAAATTTTATCATGAAAAAGGATCTTTGATTCAATTTTAACATGTTAGAGAATTTAATTATGCAAACAAATGGTGTTATGAGTTAACGGATTTAATCATGCAAAAACAAAGTTTAGGGACTTAATTAAGCAAACATGAAAATTCGTACAGATTTCCGAATTTTGTCATATGTTTCTTAACTGACAGTGCAAACAAGAAATATAAATAGCTTAAAAGGAAATGGGTTGAACAGGTCAAACGAGTCAAAGTTAAATCAACCTAAATTAGTTGAGTTAATTGTACTAATAGTCCCTATGGTATGCACATTTTCCACTTTTGGTCCCTAACTTTGACAAATTACAGATGTGTTACTAACTTGAATCATTTTATTTAAAAAGTAAATAAAATATTAAACTAATATAATTTTGTAATCAAAATTGTAAGCTCTCATTAGCTTCAAAAATAAAAGAATAAAAAGGTATTTCAAGTCAAACTCAACCAGACCGATTTTGACCCGTTATGGAACCACAAAGCAATATACCTTGCCAATAGCTGCAGTTGTGTTTCCAGCAGCATCAAGTGCATCGGTCCTCTCACGGATCCGGTGGCTCATTCCCGCCATTTCAGCAATGCCGCCAGCGTTGTCACTAATGGGACCATACGCGTCAATGGCTAATCCAGTGGCGATGGTGCTCAACATCCCAAGAGCCGCCACTGCAACACCGTACATGGCGGCAAAGCTAAAACTAACAAAAATACTTATCGCGATTGCGAAAATTGGGATGATAACTGATTTGTATCCCAAAGCAAGACCAAATATAACGTTTGTAGCAGCTCCAGTACGGCATGAATCCGCAACATCTTGCACAGGGCTAAAAACAGTCAAATTAGTCAAAATACACATATTTGACTTTTGTTTTAAACATATATAACACAACAGAATGATAACAAAGTTTCCTTCCTGTATCAATAAAGTCACTCAATCTTTTCTTGTCTCTATAAAGTCACTCAACTCCAATTATCTGGAGTGTTGTGTAATTACCAGGTTAATAGGTAACCACTTTTTTATATTATTTTTAGTGCTTAGATGGACTATATATTAGTAATGTGGCTTTAACAAATTAAAAAAAATTAATAAAACTATATATTAAACTAATGCTGATTAAAAAAAAGTATATATCAAAATTATGGTTCTTAACCCTCGTTTCCCAAACAAAATACTGTCAATGTGAATGCTAAAAAAAATCATTTATTGGATTTTTTTTAAATCTATGGCATAAAAATCAAAATTTGGACTGAACTACAGTAAAAATATTATCAGAGTCAAAATGCTATGTTTTTTTATTTAATTTAAGTTTTTGAATTAAGAACGTCAGCTTATAAACTTCATATAACCATTGGGAATTAAAAAAGAAAATGTGACCTAAAACATCATCAAGGTAACCTGAAAACTTGAACTTGAGTATCTTTAGAAAGACAAAAAAGATTTGAGTAACTTTACTGGAACAGATGGAAAACTTGGTTAGTAATATGTAAAGTTATTAAAACAGAAAACCGTGTTTATAAAGATATAATAAATTACCTGTAAGCATTGCTAGTATAGTACTCGGTTACAAATCCAATAATCAGACCAGCCCACAAACCAACACAAACACACAAGAACAATTGCCTGCATCATATCACAAAAATGTAAGCTTTCAAATTTTGTTTTTTCATTTTTTAAAAAGTAAATTCATTGATCAAATACAATACCAGTTTTTAACTGCTTTTTGGGCTCCAAAATTGAAGATGGTGAAGTCAGAAGGAAGAGCTATCCAACTAACAACAGCTATACCGACAGTCATCAAAACGGTTGAAATAATTAGTTGGTTTTTCAAAGACGGTTCGATTTGTTTGACGGTTTTGACTTCAAAGAAATCAGTTGCAAACAAGGTGGTGATCAAGCAAACAAGGATGCCAACAGAGCTCACGGTTAGCGGGTACATCATTGAGGTGAAATCGTGCGTGTTTCCGAATGAAGAAATTGAAGCAACAACAAGAGCTGCACATGATGACTCAGCATATGACCCGAATAGATCAGATCCCATACCAGCAATGTCGCCAACATTGTCACCAACATTGTCAGCAATAACCTGCAAGATTTTATCTTTTTTTTTTTAAATAAGTTTACCCAAAAAAACAAACTTTAAAGTAGTTTCTTGATAGAAAATGTTTTTCTTTTAGATCATGTGTTTGTTGTAAAGGTGGCAATTTTGACCCACATACTTATAAACGGGTCGATTTGGGTTGTTATTTAATATTTATCTCAAACAGGCTAAAATCCAAAGATAAATTGGTCAAACAGGTTGAAAGTTCACCAACATCACTATTTAATGCATACCTCATAAATCATTTTATTTGAAAAGATTTATATTATTATTGCAGAAATTCTGTTTTTTTAATCATAAAAAATGCATATTAATTTATAAAAAGTAACTAAAAATACATAAAAAAATGTTTGGGGTCAAACAGACAGTAATAAAAAAAATGACCCATTTTGACCCGTTACCCAACCTGCCTACGACCCGAGCATGGATACATTTGCAAATGTAGTATTCACATACCCGTAAAAATGATTTTAATTTTTTTATTAATTTTTTTTTTTAGTAAAAATATATACCGCGGGATTTCTGGGGTCATCTTCAGGAATATTCCTCTCAACTTTACCAACAAGATCAGCACCAACATCAGCAGCTTTTGTATAAATCCCACCACCAACTCTACCAAAAAGGGCCATTGATGACCCACCAAGCCCATAACCCGTTATGGACTCAAAAAGCCCTTCCCAATCATCCCCATAATAAATCTTAAACAAATTAATTGTAATATACAACACAAGAAGCCCATTTGCAGCAAGCAAAAAGCCCATAACCGCCCCAGATCTAAACGCAACAATAAAAGCCTTGCTAACACCCTTTCGCGCCTCAAGGGTAGTTCTGGCATTTGCGTATGTCGCGATTTTCATACCTAGAAAACCCGACACGACTGAGGTTATGGCACCGAGTAAGAATGATACGGTGCTGAAAACTGCGGTCATTAGAGCGGGTTTGCACATTTTTGTTGTGTCGTATGTGCATGTTTTGCTGCTTGTGCTGAATCCCTCAACGGATCCGAGGAAAACGAAGATTAAAATGGCGAAAATGACCATAAAGACTCCGACATATTGGTATTCTGTGAACAGGAAAGATGTTGCTCCTGCAATTTAAAAAAAAAATTAAAAACAATTTATCAAATTGCTTGAATGGATAACTGAGAAGATATCAACATGATTTACTGAATTACAGTATATCTGTAAGTTTTGATTATAAACTGATGTAATATTGTAATGAATACCATATTATTATTAGAATAAATGATTATTGCAATAAAAAAAAGTATTTTTGATTTATATGACCGAGTTCAAAGGGGAAAAGACAATATGGTTATTAAAGGTTTTGAACTTTAACAAAGTTTAAATCTTTAATTTCTTTACAACTTAATAAACATTATGATTATTATATCTTTATACTTTATTGTGACCCACCAACTAGACAAATCAACTAGATGTCTAGATCTATGAAGAACACCATATGCAATCACATTTGAATCATAAAGATGCCATCTTGTCCAAGATCCGGTTAGCATATACCACAAAGAAAAAGAAAAAAAAAATGTTTTAAATAGTATAAAAATGTCACCGACAACCAGCAAGATCCCACCGACTGTGATGAAATCACATGACTCGTGATTTAAACGTCGAAGGTTGCATAAGTTCAGCAGCCAGTAAATTTTTATATTAGAAATTAAGAATTCAAGTATGGAAACTTGAAGCAAACTCTACCTACACGTGTATATAAATAATTATGTAATCTCTATCGATTCATCAACCACCGTCATCACTAAAAGGAGGTTTAATAATTAATAAATAGTATTTAAGTAATTGAAACGTAGATCTCACTTTGTACCGAAAATTCTCACCAAACCGCATACTTTTGGAAGACAATTCAACCATAATTACAATTAAAAGACTAAAAACGCTAATCTAACATCGAAAAACTGCTAATCAGAAATCAAACAAATGTAATTGTGATCATTTCAGGAGAATTCTATAAAGTAAAAAAAGAATATAAACAGAATATTCCAACAAATTCTCAGATTTCAGTTTTCCAGATATTTTTAAGCAAAATTCAAGTAACATTTACGAATTAACAAACAAATAAGCATACCCTCCAGAATCGAAATCCCATTCATACCGATTGCAAAAATCTATGTTTTTTCTTCAATTTTACGTGTGCAGTATCAAATGTAATATGAGACATCGAGCTTTAAAAAATCCTTTTTCACATGTAAAGTATCAGCTAACATCAAATATAATTAACAATAAACAACTACAATAAGGTAAACTACCTTCAGAAATCGCGTTCTGAATTTCAGCGCATTTTTGAACAACGGTATGATCATTAACCCCTTCCTCTTCTTCAATCAACGTCTCCGTGAACCCGTTCTTGTTGTCGGCGGCGGGTTTCTCCGGCGACAATTTGACTTGCGACACGATATACCATTGGAAGAGGGAAAAGAGGATTCCAATCACTGCACAGATGGGGATGACGATTTCAGTGCCAAGATCTGTTAGAATTGTGGTCGTCCCCATGATTTTTGTGTCCGGTGCCGGCGAAAATTGGCCGGAAAACGAGATCAGAAGATAGAAATCGAACGAATCGATTAAGGGATTTTATGGTGGCGAATGAAGGTGTGACCTCGAAGTGATAAATAGAGGGGGGGGTATTCGAATGATGATGAGACAACTGGGCTGGTGTAGAGTTGATGAGGGGTTTTGACAGAGTGATATTTGCTAAAACCAGAGTATCACTGTTTTGAGATGGTGTGTTTTATAGATTAGAGGTTGTACACTGTTTTGAAATGAGATTGATCCCACTACTACTTGGTGAACCATAAATAAATATAAGATAAAATTATGAAATGAGTGTCTTTTTATGTTTTACATTTATGGCTTTATATTTATTTAGATTATTAAATTATACATTTTTTATGACAAATCTACCCTATTTAGATTTATGACTTTACAAAAGTTGCTTCGTATGTAATGGTGAATTTAACGTGATTAAGTATATAAATGTTTAAAACATTCGAAATGTTATATAGAAAACAAAATTGTCGCCAACACATATGTTACGATGAAACATTTGCTTAGCATCAAAATTTACAAAAGAGTTCATTTAGATTTAAACATACATATTAAATATATTACGGATGTGTTAAAACATTAGAAACATAAGGAGTTAACGCTAAAACATTAATGAGCTATACTTGAAAAAAAACAAAAAAATAATAATATTAGGGTCACACGTTTGAAACTTGTGACCACTAAGTAGATGTCTCATCGTCTAAACCACTCAACCAAGTGAATTCTTTGTTTTATAGTAGAAAGAATATGTATTTGATATGAATTGGTCAGTGGTTAACGATACTTTTAAATTATTTTATATTATATAAATGATGTAATAAATTATTATATATGTTTTAAATATTCAAGCTTGTGTAACATAGTGTGGAAATAATATGTATTTGATATGTTTTAAATATCCAAGTTTGTGTAACAAAAATTATATAGCGATATAGGGATGCGGAAACGAGCGCAAATATTTCAATTTCAATTTCAATAAAAGTGAAATAGTTGTAAGCATCTTGTTTAATCAAAGGACCAACTTTTTAACTTTTTGCGCCTTCGACTTTTGTTGTTTCCTCCCTTTATAAAACGATAACATTACAACTAAGGTCAGTAACAAATAAAATAAATGAGGTTGTTAAAACAAAAACATAAATGAGGCTGTTTAAACATTTTTTTTTTTAATAATTTGCTTTAGACAAAGTTTGAACCTTGATTAAACATTATTACACTTTAGTTTATTACTTAGGGCTCGGGGCTCCTTAAATGAGAGTTATTGGTAATTATCAATCTAAGTTAATGGCTCTGTAATTTTTTGATCATAAATTTATGGAATAAAATATATATCTGTCTCGAATAATCAATTATCTATTGATATATAACTCACAACCGTGTTATCTTTTTTTATTATTTAGTGATTCACATTTGATTTTCTAAGCATATTATATTTTTCCACTTTTATATGAAAAATATTTAGTAATTATTTTCCAATGGATGAGCTAAGATCTAGTAGGCTTTTATCATGTAACATTAAACTCTTATTTTGTAGTTGATGACATTTATAGTGTCATCTATATATACAAGTATAATAAGAACGTCTCATGTTTCAGTATGGCTAGCGTAGCAACCTTTCTCGCATATATTGTGAGTGTAAGAAGTGCAAAGACATCTTGTTGACGCGAGTTTGAGTAACTTGTGGTTATATAGTTGTCACACGCTACATTATGACATGTGTGAACTTTTAATTAAATATGTTATAAATACTATGTGTAAGTGATACGTGACAGACATTGCCCTCTTACATCTATAGCATTTTTTCTTTTTAGTTTTCTAAGTTCAATATACAAAATACATAAGTATGATATGTTTTTGTAATAATACTAACACATAGTTATTACTTAAGTCAAAATATGCATAATAAAGCAACACATCTATACTTTTTACAAAGCTTTTGTGCTTCAACTTAAGTTTGAGTTCAAATTTAATAAAAATTAACTCAAGCGAGCTTTGGTATGGTTGCGAGCCGCTTGATAATTACTTGCCATAGTTACAACCTTCTGTAAAATTATAGTTAATGTTTCTTAACAATTGACATAATTTATTTAATATACACCAACGCGCATTTAGCCCAGCGGGATTGCAATGAAAGGGAGAATTTGCATCTCATTGAGGTAAGGAGTTCGAGTCCGAGCATGTGAGAGGGGTAACGGATTTATCTGTCCCTGCTTATCTAGTGATTGGAAGGGTAACGGTTGAGTCTATCCTTTGATGTGTGTCTGATTGGATTTAAAATTTAAAACAATCATTCAACCTAAAGTAGTTAAAAGAATAACCTTAGCATGGTTATTATTTAACATAAAGCAGTTACAATGTTTCTCAAACTAAATGTAATGTTACAATTATATTTCATGAAAATGACATGCATACTCATTGGAATCAAATCAAGGCTAAGGAATAACATAAGGAATCTACATTCCTGTCCATAAAAAAACAATTTCGCCGTTCAAAAAACAAAATAGAATTTCCCTCGTCCATTTAAACAATATTTTTAAATAATTTCTCCACCTTTTATTTATGGATATGAGATATTATACATGTAGTGATAGGCTGTTTTCTCTTAGATTCTTTTATTCAAAGGTGTACATTTCTTCGATATGGATAATTCTGTTTTCTTTTACAATGTTCAATCATCATAAAATCTCCCAAAAAACTATTTTTGTCGGAATTTAACAAAATTGTTTAAAATCATAAAATTGTTTGAACAATACTTAGATATTTTTATTTTTAAATACCATTTTGTTTTGAGTGATGTGCCACATAAATCGATCCTAACAGCATACAAATCCGAACGACACTCACTTTACCAGTGACAGATCTAGAAATTTGATTTAGCGGTATCCAAATTTTTTTATCCTGTACAGGTTCAAAAACCAAGGTGCGAGGCGATAAAACGCCTTGCTCTTCGTACGCGAGGGGAACATATATAAAAACACTTAATTATTATTATATATCACATATAATACAAAAAACACGTTAAGATATATAACACATAAATAATTAATTTTTTTCAACTGCTTTTAAATAAATAAACACAAAAATATAAACTTTAGGTATCATCAAAATAGTTTACGTACAACCAAAATAAGCATACCTTTAAATGTACAATAAGTCTAGGCATCAAACATTATAAATAAATCAGAAATTTTATAAGGTGCGTTCTTTTTGTCTAACTACATTTATTTCAATTTGTGAAGCTTTTTGTAATATAAAGAAAAGAAATCTTAACTTTAAATGCCAATATAATGTTGGAACTATATGTGTTAATAAAATGTCTCATATGTGAGTTTCACCTTGTCTCATATTGGTGGGGTGAATACAAAATGGTTGGTTTATAAGGATAAACCTCATAATGTGTTTTAAGGTCTTGTGATGAGTTTTACCATAGGTCCTACCCGCGGAAGGGGGGGTTGCAAAAACGGGTTTCGGATCTAAATTTGTTTAAACCAATGTGTCGCTCGCACGACCTGCCGACACGAATGCAGCTCCAAAAACCCAGGTAGATCCGCCCACAAATGCAGCTCCAAATTTATTTAAACCAATACCCCCAACCTCTTAGTAGATCCGCCCTTGCACTTTACTATACAAACACGAGCATATGATGTTCACCTATCAAATACTATAATAACACTATTATTCTTTATTAAACTGACATTCGTGAGGCAAAAATGTCACAAAAATTTTGTGACTAACTGGCAGCAAAACTCACACAAGTCTCAGTAGCGACCGGAATCGATCTAGTTGCTAAACAGTCACGAAATTTGCTACCAACAAAATTCGGTCCAAACACAAGGTTTAAAAAACAGCGATCACTTCATTTTGGCCTTTTGTATATCTTTTTAGGCGATGTTTGTTTACCTCTTAACATGTTCTTAATGGTTCAGATCTCTTACTGGTTTAGAACTTAATGGTTCAGACTGTTTGTTTCGCGAGCACATGTCTAAATGATTCAGACATTTGTCTCTGAATGGTTAAGCATTATACTGAGTCAGAATGGTTAAGATCCATTATCTGACTCTGAACGGTTAAGCATTATATTGTTTCTTAATGGTTCAGACCTCTTACTGATTCAACATTTAATGATTCTTATTGGTTAAACACTTACCCATTCAGAAATTACCAAACAACCCCTTACTAGTTATTTAAATAAATATGTTTGAATGTTAAAATATTAATTAATTTCGGCCTTAAATCAGTCTGTTTCAACTGCTTCATTTACCCAAGAAAAACTAAAAAACTAACAATAAGAAAACGGTTTTGTAGTCGCAGTCGTCATGAAGGGGACCGGTTGTCCGATCTGGTGAATCGGGTCGAACTTATTTTTTCACAGCTGTTTCAGTTGGGACCTACCCATCCGTTGCTTTCAATATTTCTAGATCTACCCGACCGTAGTTAGAACTTTTATTTTATGGACCTAATACTTTTATTTTAAAGGATATTTTTTTCTATGAACTCAATCTAATATTGTAGTAACAATCTTGTCCAGCATATATAATTTCAACTATTTGCATCCAACTAATTATTTAAATATATTAAATACTAGGATTAAAATTCTTATTGATACTTTGATCATGTGTTAGTGACATCGGTATATGTTTTTCACATTGCGTTGATTCAGCTCAAGTTCAAAGTATAAACAAATATATATATTTTTTCAAATGCAAGTTTTGTGTGCTTGTGATTTGTGGATTGCTTGGATTTTCTGGTATTCTCATGAGTTCGTTTTCAGATTCAGTTATAATGTTATATCATTGCTACACTTAATATTCATGTCATATAAGAATTAAAGGGTAAAATTATTCTAAATAAGGGGCTTATTCTAAAAAGGCTAAGAGAGTTTAAAAAAAAAATCATAAACCGACTCAAGCGAATTCCGATTGAACTCATTTTAGCGGCGTTGGAACCGTCTCGTCGAACCGTTTCCCGTCCCCCAAAA
>WOUH02000006.1:908857-919970 GCA_009936405.2 Stevia rebaudiana | reverse complement strand
GCTAAAAAAGAAATAAAACCAATTTCTTAAAAATACCAACTTTACCTTTTAGGATTGAAATGTTGCACTCCAAGGTCGAGGCTTTTGGGGGTTGAGGGTTGGGGGTTTAGGTTTTTGGTTTAGGGTGGGGTGGTGTCAGGTTTTTTGGGACGGGAAAGTGTTTGACGATACGGTTCCAACGCCGCTAAAATGATTTCAATCGGAGTTCGTTTGAGTCGTTTATAATTTTTTTAAATCACTCTTTAACATATTTAGAATAACCTTACCATATAAACATATATGTATTAGTTGAACGTACACATCTTTTATATGTATTTCTTTTATATTAAATGATTTAAAAAATGTAACAAGTTATTCTCTTAATCTTTTTTCATTTTTCTAAATTATTTAATTCTATGATTTAAATGTAGTTTATTTTTTTCATTTTTTCATTTTTTTTTTCTTTTTTCTAATCCTTTTTTTTAAACGTAATGTTTTTGAGTTTGAGTGCCATAATTTTTCTAATCATTTAAATACAAATAACTATGATTTACATTATAAAAAACGTCATTTGTTAGTTATAAAATTATATAATACAAACTCGTGTAATAAAAGAGTTTATATAAAGTGATCGTGAGAAATGTGAGAAGCTAGTAAGAACTACCTTTCGTAAGTTTTTTACCAGGAAAAGGTGAATTGATTAAAGATTAAAATATGAAAATTATCAAAAAAGGTTACTTGATCGAGTTAAAGTTTCTTTTTAAGCATTGTTAACAAATATTAAAATGCTTGAAAGTGGATTCTCCATTGCTATCAATATC
Source organism: Stevia rebaudiana (assembly GCA_009936405.2). Taxonomy (NCBI): domain Eukaryota; kingdom Viridiplantae; phylum Streptophyta; class Magnoliopsida; order Asterales; family Asteraceae; genus Stevia; species Stevia rebaudiana. The sequence goes on along the minus strand of WOUH02000006.1, from coordinate 919,170 downwards.
ATCAACCACAAAGGCCTGCTTTTGCCGATATGAGTCATATGACACGTTGAAAAAGTTCTTCCTGCGCACGAGCGCTTAAAAATGTTAGTCAAAAAGTTTAACCTATATATTAAAATAGGTATAATTAAACACTAAGCAAAGTTCATATCAATTAGACTCTTTGCTCGATCTTCTTGCAACCCAAACTTGGACTCATCAAGAAGACCGCATTAATAGCAGTTGAAAAATGAAGAATATACGGGCCAAAAGTACAAGGAAAAATAGAGTTGTAGTCGTGTAAAAGCATTCACAGTAGCTTCCCCAAATGTATGTGAGAGGATCCTGCATAATTTAGGATGTGATTGAGAGTTGTTGTGAGTAAAGGAGAGAGAAATATTTGGGGTTTTAGTTGTTTTTCCATTAAAGTTAGGAAAAAATATGAAGATGTGAATTTTGGTGTATGAGAGACAAATGTAATGATGTTATTTTAATAGTTTTTTAAAGTGGTTGTGAGTGAATGAGAGAGAAAGAGATAATGATAAAGGTATGAAAAAATATTATTTAATTGGAAAAACTACAAATGAGGATGGAGAAGCTACTATGAATGCTCTAACATTGCAGAAAGGTTCTTTCATGAAAAATATAAAGATAAATTTTTTTGAGTGGTATAGAAATAATATATTAAGACATGATGCAACACTTGGTCTATCCATTTTCTTATCCCATTCCACCTGAACACATGGCTATGTTTTGAGGGTATGTCATGGACTGAAAAATCTCTTCATCAAAACAAAAATATCATATTGTGTAATTGATTAATTAGCTTTTCTGTAAAAAACATTTTATAACATTTAAAACGTAACTTATCGACTTACAATATAAAAATGTAGTACAAAGGATTTTTGTTAAGACTCGTTGAATAAGCAATACTTATAGAAGACACTCTGATAAATTATCTTATTTTATGTCTCTCATATATACAATATTCATTAAATATTTATGTTGTATATAGTGTAAAATACTACATTATACGGTATAAATCTCGGTTGGGATCAATTTTAGAAGCCTAAATGATACCATCTCGCCTCGTATTGGTAACGAACCAATTTGAAAACGAAAAAACTTAAATAAAAAATAAAGAAATAACAACAAAAAACCAAATTAAACATAGAGAGACTTAAATATGAGATCTGGCGGAAAAGAGCTCTAAGGGAGCGCAAGTTGCTAGTACATTGAATTCCTGTTTGGTTTTTTACATTTTCATTACAAACAAATATATAAAAACCTATATCAATAAAAAAAAAGAAAAACACATATATTTTAATCAAAATTCCACTAATAATAACGTATGGTTCATAAGTTGTAATTTTAATTTGAATATACAATAATAACCAGGTGAAAATGGATGATGGCCCCATCCTATTATATACTTCAAAGCTATTGTCGTTTTCAATTTCATAAGCTAACTCGAAAAAGTGATCCCGCCGTACCAAACACACCAATGCAACTTTGTCTACGAAGATATGATAAATGATTATGTGAATGTGTTGTCTAGGTGAGGGTACTGACTGTCACATATTTGCCATGTACCAATGTGAGTAAAAGAAAGTGTAACGAATAATCAAGATGATGAAAATAAAAAAATTGATGTGAAATTATTTAGTTAGGTGAAAAACCAAAAAACAAATTTTAAAAATAAAAAGAAAAGTAGAAAAGGGTGATAGAGTTGTCACTTACCACATATGCTCTCAACCCAATCACAAATGCTCTCAACCAAGTCACTTTTCTAGTATTTAAAATGACGGTGATAAAAAATAATCATCCTTTGAGTTAATGAGTGTTAGCAAAAAAAAAATTACCACGTAAGCGTCATATCAATACACGTAAGCATCATATCAATATAGACAGAGAAGCTAAAACATAAGTCTCACATAGATCCCATTTATTAAATGAGATCAATCTCGAACGTTGTTTATCTGACTCGTTTAAGCTCGTGAGCAAAGACTATAACATATAACCAAAAACTTAAAATTCTTACTCATTTCATAAGCTATTTAGCTATGATGGATTTAACCTCTAGCTCATGTTACTATAGATATTGTTGATTTTACTTGAATTAATTTTTTTATAAGCATTTGGAACCACCCCAATCCAATACACGAATAATCCTTCTTGAAACAGGATGTCCATCGTTCATATTTATTTTAACACCAGGCATGCGGCTATGAGGGTGTGCAGGAGGTGCGACTGCACCGGGCACTGATTTTTAGGGGGTCCGAAATTTTGATTTTTTTTACATATAATAATATTTATAACAAAAATGTACGTATATGATTTACAATAGAATTATTTAACCTATAAAAGTTTTAATTCAATTACAAATGACAAAGAGATCCATTAGGTTATAAATTATTATAGTGTTAACACAATTTCAATTTACGAATATTTATTGTATACACAGGAGTCCATTTTTAATAGTCGCATATGACACTTAAAATTTTGGAGACGGCCCTGGCTCCAGATTTGACTCAGCCAAAAACATAATAAGAAGGAAACTCATCCAAATGAAAAACCCGCTGATTTAACCTGAATTTAAAACCAAGACCTCTTCATTTCTGTTTAAGTTAAAAATCATTCGTACTTAATTAATTTAACCACCACCTTTTTTAGTCTTTCATTTGAGTTGAGGGAATCATTGCTGGTTCGTCCTTTTTCCTTAAATTGTATTATAACATCTACGGACCAATGGCTTCACTCCACCAGTACTAGAGTTCACATATTCTTTCACTTTAAATCGTACCATCGTTGGTTCATTACTTAATTGTTGTCATTGTCAGAGTGAAGCATCATACATAGATTTGTTCGAGTTGGAGAAAATCGTATCATAAATATATTACATCACCGACTCAGTTACACCCCCATAAAGTCACTATATTTATAAATATCTATAACACATTCGAAAACATCAAAATATTTGACAAACTCTTAGCTTAACATAAAATAAAGCACGATAGGTGTAATTTTAAAGTTATTATTTAAAGAAACTTACAAATTCAGGGGACAACTTTAATAATTTACTCATATTATATTATTTAGGTAGTTAACTCGTATACGTGTCAGTGATATACTGGATGTACTAATAATTATTTGATACCTTTACTATTTTCTTTATTCTTTTTGAACGGCGAAACCTTAATTTATTTTTAAACAAATATACATCTATAATTGTAACCAGTGAGGCAGTGAGTCATGCATCTTCTACCGACTTCAACATTATGCCACGAATATTCTAAAATAAAAAGAATTTGACACATCCCCATAAAAATTTTTAAACAATAAATAATCAAATAAAAAATAATAATAAATTAAAGCCCCTATATTTCAGCCCTCTATTTCTCTTTCATCTGCGTGTGATCAGATCGTGTGTTCCTCATATTCAATCTCTTTTCAACCTCTCTCTGCAACCGTTTCACAAATCACACACAATTTCCGCCGGAGAATAGACGGTTTCCGGCAGCCGGTGCTGCTGCAATGGCGGGAAACGATTGGATCAATAGTTACTTGGAAGCAATTCTGGATGTAGGGCCTGGACTTGACGATGCTAAATCATCACTGCTTCTTCGTGAGAGAGGACGTTTCAGTCCTACTCGCTACTTCGTTGATAACGTGATCGGATTTGATGAGACTGATCTTCATCGGTCTTGGGTTAAGGCGAGTGATGTTTTAGTGAACTGTTACGTTTATGTGATTTTATATGATTTTCTGTGTTTGTGTGTGTTGATGCAACTTGACATTAACAAATCGAATCGAATCATGGAGTGTTGTTTACATGCCGTATCCGATTATCAGTCTATTGCTCTGCTTTCGTCTTCAATTTGATCGGAAAATTGGAATTGATAATCGTGTTGTGGATATACAGGCACAGGCAACGAGGAGTCCTCAGGAGAGGAATACTAGACTTGAGAACATGTGTTGGAGGATTTGGAATCTGGCTCGACAGAAAAAACAGGTTTTGATTTTTTCTACTAACAATTGTAGTCAGATTCATGTGTATTTTACTTTTTTACAGAGAAAGGGGAAGAAGAAGGTTACTTTGAATGAAGATCTGTTATAGTATTTTAAATGAATCACTTACAGAACGTATAAATAATCCTTGAACGAATTGAAATTCATGTAGACACTATCTCAGTAACTTGATTGATTTATAAATGAAGGTTTAATTAAAGAATCTTCAACCAATATGTGATTTATAATTTTCAGATAATTGAAAGTTAAATAATAACTTTCCATGAGTTGTGTTGATGAATTTTTTGCTTTAACGGGAAAAAAGCTTAACTAAAATGATTGTTTTCCTAAAATATGGATATGAAGTATAAATTCATGTTGTTCATCTTTAACTTATTGAGTACTTCGATCAAAGGCGGTGTCTTTAATGATCCTATATGCTTTGTGTGTATGACTTCTGATGTAATCATCATACATATGCATCCTATCCTACTATAATAGTTTAGAATTACAATTTATAGTTTTATACAATCAAAACATAAATTGACTTAATTTTCTTGTTAGCTTGAGAGTGAGGAATCTCAAAGAATGACCAAACGCCACCTTGAGCGCGAGCGGGGTCGAAGGGAAGCTGTTGCTGACATGTCAGAAGATTTGTCAGAGGGCGAAAAAGAAAAAGGCGATGTCGTCACTGATGTTTCTACTCATGGTGATAACCACAAAGGTCGTTTACCTAGAATGAGCTCTACTGATGCAATGGAAGCATGGGCTAATCAACAAAAGGGTAAAAAGTCGTATCTTGTATTAATAAGGTAAGATAATATCTTTTGATATCATTAATTCCTGTTGAAAATTAAATATGCTTCCCTAGTTGATGTTATAATAATAGGGCACCAATCACAATCTATCATTAAATATTGTCTAAACATAAACAATGCTCTATATGTTGCACTTCTTGTCGTCCGGTTTGTTTACAATCTTTATAATTTCTTGAAACTATATTTCTTGCAGTCTTCACGGTCTAATACGTGGTGAAAATATGGAGCTTGGTCGTGATTCTGATACGGGTGGTCAGGTACATTTAATTAACCGATTTATAATATGTTAAAAGTTGTATTTTTGAGGTTTATTTGACAAAATGGAATAATTTTGCATGTTTGTTTCCTAATGTTTCAGGTTAAGTATGTTGTTGAACTTGCACGCGCTTTAGCGTCAATGCCAGGTGTCTACCGAGTTGATTTACTCACTAGACAAGTGGCGTCACCTGAAGTTGACTGGAGTTATGGTGAACCAACTGAAATGCTGGCTCCACATAATTCAGATAATTTGACAGACGAATCAGGCGAAAGTAGTGGTGCATATATAATCCGAATACCGTTAGGTCCAAAAGACAAATATATCCCTAAAGAGTCTTTATGGCCACACATCCCTGAATTTGTTGATGGTGCACTTAGCCACATAATCCAAATGTCCAAAGTTTTGGGTGAACAAGTTGGTGGCGGTCGACCCGTTTGGCCCGTTGCAATCCATGGTCATTATGCAGATGCTGGTGACTCTGCTGCTCTTCTATCTGGTGCCCTAAATGTACCCATGCTTTTTACGGGTCACTCGTTAGGGCGCGATAAATTGGAACAACTTTTGAGACAAGGGAGGTTATCCAAAGATGAAATTAATGATACGTATAAGATTATGCGTAGAATAGAGGCTGAAGAGTTGACCCTTGATGCAGCTGAGGTTGTTATAACCAGTACTCGACAGGAAATTGAAGAACAATGGCGGTTGTATAACGGGTTTGACCCGGTTCTTGAACGTAAGCTTCGGGCTAGAATCAGGCGTAACGTGAGCTGTTATGGCAGGTTTATGCCTCGCATGGTTGTAAGTTTCAAGACATTGCTTTAAAAAAGTTATAAACTTTATGTTTTTTTTTTTCTGTTGTAGTGCCATGATAGAGATTAATAAATATAGTTACTGACAGGTAATTCCTCCTGGAATGGAGTTTAATCATATTATTCCACATGATGGTGATATGGATGGTGAAACAGAAGGATCAGAAGATCGCCAGGCGACTCCGGACCCACCTATCTGGGCAGAGGTTCATGTCATTTTTTTTAACAAATTTTGATCTTTTTTAATCACTTTTTTGTCCCCATATATATTTAAAAAAAGTTATGTTTGATTATGATTTAAAAACCATATTATTACATTAATTATCAAAATAATCGAATAAAACATTTTAGGATGCACTAAAAGTAGACTTGGATGATTTTAGCATGCATCAATGTGGGTCACGTCCGGTTGGATTGACCACAAGCACTTTTTTGTTCTTTTTATAATTTTTTAAAAAGTTATGCGTTGATTTTGATTCAAAATCCATATTATTACAATAATTGTCAAAATCCATTAAAATAGAGTTTGACGATTCTCAACCCGTCTTGAAATTGCCACCTACAGTCCTCGATTGCCATATAGAATGTTTTGTTTTTTTCCCTTTTAGAGTGGCTGCAGTATACATATATATATATATGAAAGTGTAAATATAATTAGATTTTCTGATCTTTTTGTCATGTAGATAATGCGTTTCTTTACAAACCCACGCAAGCCAATGATACTCGCGCTTGCGAGACCCGATCCGAAAAAGAATCTTACAACTTTGGTCAAAGCATTCGGGGAATGTCGTCCATTACGGGAGCTTGCCAATCTTGTATGTCTGATCTACTACCCTAAGATATATTATCATTTTAAAACTTATATTTGATCAGTTTTTTTTTTTTTTTTTTGGATTTTTAATTATTTTACAGACATTAATAATGGGTAACCGTGATAACATTGATGAGATGTCAAGTACGAGTGCTTCAATGCTTCTTTCAATCATTAAGATGATTGATAAGTATGATCTTTATGGTCAAGTTGCATATCCTAAACATCATAAGCAGAGTGAGGTTCCTGACATTTACCGTTTAGCAGCAAAGACTAAGGTAAATAAAATTAATAAAATAATTTTTAATATGATATATTAATAAGTAATTAAGTATGTATTTTCAGACTTATTTATTCTGTTTTACTTCTGACAGGGTGTTTTCATCAATCCTGCTTTCATAGAGCCATTTGGACTTACTTTAATTGAGGTTATTTATTTATTTTCTGCTAAATTAGTTAGAGTTGGCAAGATGGGCAGTTTGGGTAAACTAGCCAATAATTAGTTTAGTTTGTTACCTGTTGCTTTCTTGGTCTGGTTTATCTACATAATTTATTTATTTTGTCGATTTGTGAACCTTTTTTGTAAACAATTAATGTGTTGGTTATGATTACATAAATATTTGTAAATAACTAATCTGACACATGCGGTTTGGCTCATTTAACCATTTTAGTCCATAAAGGAGTCATTTTAACATTTCAGCCACTGACAAAGTTAGTGTCAAGGGCTAAAACTGTTAGAAGATTCAGACGTCAAGTGCTGAAATGTTAGAAGATTTTTTGTTGGACTGAAAGGGTTCAATGGATCAAACCATAGGGGCAAAAATAGTAATATATTGCTGTAGTAATTTAAATCTTTAAATTAAATGATATAGAAGGTTGTCTGTATTAAATATAGACTTCGGTTAACATTAAATATAAATAAATATTTGAATAAAACGATATGGAGGTTGTTACTCAACGGGTCAGTTAAGTTATCAAGTTGTTAATAGTATTAGCATAAAATTTAAAATTTTGATTCAACAGGCTGCAGCTCATGGGCTACCAATGGTTGCCACAAAAAACGGAGGACCTGTTGATATACACCGTGTAAGTTACATTTCTTTCATCACATCTAAAATTAAATGAACCTGCAAAATGACCATATTACCCTTGCAGGTACTTGACAACGGTTTACTCGTTGACCCACATGATTACCAATCAGTTGCTGACGCATTGTTAAAACTCGTGGCCGATAAGCAACTTTGGTCAAAATGCAGGTCAAACGGGTTGAGAAATATTCACTTATTTTCATGGACCGAACATTGCAAAACCTATCTTTCACGGATCGCGAGTTGCAAACCGAGGCATCCCGGATGGCTAAAAAACAATGATAGTGATGATGATGATGATGAAAATTCAGAACCCGAATCACCAAATGATTCATTAAGAGATATGCAAGATATATCTCTAAATTTAAAGTTTTCAATGGACGGTGTTGACTCCGAGGATAAAAAGAGTAAATTAGAGAATGCAGTTATGTCATATTCCAAGGGTAATATTGTAAAAAGTGCACAAAGGACCGTTTCCGGAGAAAAAGGCGATCAAGCTAAGTTTCCTGCAATAAGAAGAAGAGATCATATCTACGTAATCGCCATTGATGCCGAAAACATCAAAAACCTTTTTGAAAATGTTAAAAAGATATTTGAGGCGGTGGAAAATGAGAAAAATGAAGGATCAACTGGTTTTATATTGGCGACATCGTTACAGATGGCGGAACTTCATTCGTTTTTGGTCTCAAACGCGTTAAATCCGTCTGATTTTGATGCGGTTATTTGCAATAGCGGTGCTGATCTGTACTACACGTCATCTCATTCGGAAGATAACCCGTTTGTGTCTGATCTTTATTATCATTCGCATATTGAATACCGATGGGGCGGTGAAGGACTTAGAAAGACTTTGGTTAGATGGGCTTCTTCAATTGTTGACAAAAAAGCCCAAAATAAAAATGAAGAACATGTTGTTACTGAAGATGAAGCGGTTACTACCAACTATTGCTATGCTTTTAAGGTTCAAAATCCAGCACTTGTAAGTTTTCATCCATTACTTTAACTGTCCCCAAATATAACGGGTCAACTCGGGTCTACAAAAAACTTTTTTTTTTTTTTAATAATTTAAAGCAGTTAGTGTGTTAGTTACAATAACAAGTGGTATGCCATGAAAATACACTTTGGACGACTTTTAATCTGTTTATGATAAAACGCAACCCAATTCGACTCATTTGTAATTGAAACTTTTCAGCATTGATTTTTGTCTGCAACATTTTATTTTTTTTCGTTGTAAAGATTATTAACATTTGTTATTTTATAGTCAAACAGTTATGGTGGATCATGCTTTTTTCCCACACAAATCTTTTAAAATTAATATTAAATCCATATTTAATTATTATTTTATTTCAATTGTTGAAGGTTCCTCCTGTAAAGGAACTTAGAAAGATGATGAGAATCCAAGCTCTCCGTTGCCACGTTATTTATTGCCAAAACGGGAAAAAAATTAATGTTATTCCAGTATTAGCCTCTCGTTCTCAAGCCCTCAGGTTCTCATATTTTCTATATATATATATATATATATATATATTTTTTTTTGCATTTATATGTTATATAAATTGTGTTGTGATTTGATATATCTTAAGGTACTTATATCTCCGATGGGGTATGGATTTATCAAAAGTTGTGGTTTTTATCGGTGAAACTGGAGACACTGATTATGAAGGATTTCTTGGTGGTGTTCATAAAACCGTTATACTTAAAGGAGTTAATAATACATTTAGTGACCAATTTCATGCCAACAGAATTTACCCGCTTTCAGACGTGAGGCCCACCGACAGCCCTAACGTTATTCAGACACCCGAAGAGTTTGGTGTTGACGACATTCGTGAGTCGTTGGGGAAACTTGGAGTTCTTAAAAAATAAACAATCAGTGATGTGCTTTTCTTCTTTTTATGCAAATTTATAATTCTACAAGAAAGTTATATTGTACAAATGTTGGGGAGTTTTTAAGTCGTTTTCCGGGGTTGTAACCACCAAATCTTGACGAATAAAACTGTAGTTAATTCTACTCTATACTATGGAAGTTGTACATTTGTTTTTTTTTTTTTTTTATCAAAATTCCAAAATTAATTTATTTCATCTTGGAAAAAAAGTACAACATGTTTATTGGGTTACATTATATTAGAAACCAACATTATGTTAAGAACTGTAATGATGGTTTAGAAGAGAGAAGATGAGTAGGGTCTCATTAGTTAATTAACCACCTTATGTATTAAAACATGTGGTCATAAATGGTTATTTTAGTATTTAACAAAAATTAGTTCCTAATAAAACATCCCCCAATGTTTATATATATATCTTTGTAAAAAGTATTACATATTTACGGACTCGTTACCAGAAACTTAAAACTAAAAACAAAAAACAAATGGTGTCAAATAGGTATAAAACCTAGCAAACTCATGCTCTCCTCGTTGTGTGGATTGATAAAACAAGATATCCAATCATCCTTTTTCTTAGACTATCCGGTATACCTCAAGGAGTGGGCGTTTTGCCCCTCGGTGACGCCCCCATAACGCCCAAACACCCCCCCCCCCCCCCCCCCCGTTT
>WOUH02000006.1:895446-908757 GCA_009936405.2 Stevia rebaudiana | reverse complement strand
AAATAAGTAAAATAACGTTAAAACTAGTGCAATTTTACTTTTGCCCTTAGAGAGTCCACAAATATATATATTATATGTGTGCACCGCAAACGGGGCGTATCTGATACGCACATATATACACACAATGTACAATTGTCCTTTTAAAAAAAACCATGTATTAGACGGGTCCCTAAACTAGTATTAAAGTATGGAATACTATTTCTAACTCTTATAATAAATGATTGCTCTGTCATAAATAAACCTATATGATTGATCTGTCACAAATAAATCTATACCAGAAAAATCAAAATGTAAAAAATATTTATTATTTTTTTCGCTAACTGTCCAAAAACTATAAGCAATAGACACGTGTGTCATAACAAAGTTAAACCTCTATTGAGCAACATTAATATATAGAAGCAAGGCGTGTGTGTTTTTAGTTATAAGTAATTAATTATCTTTGTATAGTTATAGGATTATTTATGTCCCAAACGGGTTTAAAACCTGCAAGTGCATGTATAGGTGGTTAATACGAGTAGATTAAGAGCTAATCTAACAAAAATAGGATTATACACGAATCACATAATTTACATGATACGAGTATCTCAATAAAAATGAAAGTAACATCTTACCATTAATCCACGATTCCGTGAGCGAGGAAGATCTTGAACATATTTTTCAAAAGCCTCTAATCTTACTTTTCCTTTAACTTCAATGAAATCAGGCCAGTAATTACCAACCAATTTCTCACCACTGCAAACAAACAAGTACACATACAATAAATATTTTTATCATTAATATGTTCAAACTCCCATGTAAGCATAGCATTTAGCTACACACAAAAATGTAAAAAAAAATGATGGTTGAAGTTTGGTACAATAATCATAAGAGTTAATTACACAAATGGTCCTTGTGGTTTTGATAAAGTAACGCTCAGTTTTATTTTTTGTATTTTAGTCCATAAAGTTGGTAAATTATAAAAGTAGTTCTTTTTATTTTCTAATTATTTAATAAAGGGTAGTTTGGTCATTATACCCAACTTAACATAATTTAACATCTGTTACATTTTAACCCAGACTTATTAAAAATCATAAGCCTCAAACATGCGTACCCGATTCTGTTACTTTGCCCAAACCATAAGGACCATTGGTGTAATAAATCTATACATAATATAAAACAATTTTATTTAATCTTGCGAAAAGTATGGCGATGCACATGTTCATACATCATTCAGGAAGCATCTTAGATTGAAACAAAGAGTAGGAGAAAATTCCAATATAACTTAACTAAATATAATCAATGTGGTTAAGAAATCTTAAAGATTGACTTTTGTTTTAGTTAAAACTGTTAGAAGATTCATTAATAAGATAAAAAGTTAGTTGAAAAGACCTTTTAAAGAAAGACACAGCTGATAAAGTGACAGAAGAACTTAGTTGAAGAGATCCATCCCATAATTGTTCAGAAGCCTTTTCAGAATAACTTAATTTTCCTTGATTATTTCCACAATTAGAAGAATTATCTTCTATCAAAGACGTGGTTTCTACATTTTGAATATCATTTGTCACACCGTCTTTTGAATAAGAACCAATTTCTTTTAAACCACCGTCTGATAATTCTTCCGCAGACGACCCGTTACCAATAACAGAACTCTGTTTTAAGATCTCAACAAGTTTCATGTATTCAGGGGTTCCTATTTCAAGTGGCGTTTTCATTGGTCCGTATTTAGATGACAGAAACGTTATCAGTTGTTGCAGATTTGAATCAACTGCGGGTTTTTCTGCATTAGTTTCTGAAGAATGATTCTGCTCATTGAACTGATTGTCAAACTGATGCTTGAAGTTAACTGCTTCTATAGATGTTGGTTGATTGATTGGAAATTTAAATCTATCGTCTTGAACGTTTGACCTTGAAGAAGTCAAAGCTGCTACGTTTATCTTGCTTGATGACCCGTTAAGATGATTGTTATTGATTAATCCTTGAAGAGGTTGAGGTACCGTGTTGGTTGAACAAGGTGTGTGAGGTGGTAAGTTAATTCCATGTTTATCTTTCCATTTATCTTTCAACATATTTAATCAACTTGAATTCTAAATTGATTTGGTAACTGAAAAATAAAGAATCAAACTTGATGATACCAGCAAAACTAATATGCAACAGTATAAAAATTAAATAAAAAAAAATTAACAGGTGTTAAATTATGTAAAGATCATCTACGCAAATTTTATGCGGTGAAAAAAGAATGTTACAATTTCTGAAATGGGTTGGTTGAGTAACAGGTCAGAATGGGTGCAAGTCATGGTACTTGAGTTTTTATATATTATTCAATTAAGTCTCGTTATTCTTTAGTTACAATTTCTGAGGAAACATTATTGGATCTTTTAAAATTTCAAATTTTTATTAATCTTCCAGAAATTTGAATGATGCTCTTATAAAAGTATGTGACATTCAGGCCCATTGTTTCATAATTTGTAAGCTTGTTTAGAACCCTAATAAGTCCAGATTACAAATAACTAGACATCGGTAACAATAAATCATGAACCCTAATTTTCCAGAAAAATTGTATGTTGTGAGTTGAATTGAAGTCTCACTACTTTTTCCTTAATAAACTCTACCATCTTCATATTTTCAATTCTCTCAAATCTTTTTTAAAAAGTAAACAAGAATTATAACCAGATTAAGGATAAATATATATACATTTTCTTTCATTTTTTCTTTGGTAACTGACAACTTGTTATACTCATTTAGCTACAATTATTTTTTGGCATTTTACAACATGATAAAATATCATATTCTGCTGTATGGTTTTGTATATTTAATGATGTGAACTCTTGTGATTGATGTTTGATCTTAATAATTAGTTGAGTATGCAGATGGATGACTGAAACTTGCACATTTATTCATAAAACCTGCTGTTTTTGAATAAGTTTTTGGTCAGTAGTTTTGAATCTGGTGATCAAATGCGAAAAGTGTGACAATCATAATTAAGTTTAATTTCCATATATTTGTTGATCTTGTTCATAAATTAGATTAAACTCAGCTATTTGCTTTTAACCGATCGATTGCAACATGCAGTCAAATTTTAGTTTATAAATGTAAAAATATCTTTTTTGTAAAAGGTTCAAAGTCTTCTCAGTTTTCAGCTTCCACCTTGATCAGTGATTATACATAAGAAACTGAATTTTATGTAGTGATGTCAAATTAACCGATTAAAGAGTAACCCAAAAGGTACACAAAACCATCTGGTAATGATTCAGATATAAAGAATGAGTGCAATGACAACAATAATAATATAAAAAATACACCAATATTTATGCAGGAAAAAACCCCTTTTTATGTGCCGGATAATATTGAACTTATTTCTCACTCTACCTTCACATATTTATAAATAAAAAACTTTACAATGTCGACAGTAGGCAAGTTTATAATGCATAATACTATCTCAATTGCAGATTGTGTGTCAGTTAATTATTTCCTGATATACAAGTGCAACTAATAGGATTATAAATCTACCGAAATGATGAATAAAAAAATCTTCTAGTTGAAAATTTTTAAGCAGATTATTATAAAATCAGGCTCCTAGATGTTGTTCATATATGAAAAATGTGACACTTATCATAAAACCTAAACATGCATGACTGAATAAAGGTCAAACAATTACAGTACTTCAAATTCAATAATTGTTTGTCTTTTGGATAAAAAAAAATGCTTTTAAGAATAATAAATTGAAGGACATACCAATCTTCACATTATTTATGTGGATCATTAAGTTGGATTAATCCTTGATTTTAATCCCTTTTTTGGATATTTAGAAAAGGTTATGAGTATTTTTTCTGTTTTTTTTTTGTCAGAAAACGTCACTTATGCTATAAGGTCTTTAATGCAGTTTTATAAAAATGAGATGTATTCAACTCCACCACAAAGAACCTGCAGATATATAGTAATGCAATCAATATATAAAGTGAAACAATGGAAAAAAAACATAAATATCATGGGAGGTTGTGAATTCTTAAGAAAAAACAAGGGTGTAATAAACAGTCAAATTAGTGGTATTTGTTAAAAGATAAATCAAGAACATGTAACCCATTGTCATATCTTACACATACATCCCTAAAGATATTACAAATCAATTTGATCAATTTTTTTAATGATTACAATGTATTGATATATATATATATATTGTAAGTCAAAGTTAAAGGCAGGATTTTCAAAAACGCAAGGCGCTTTGGGGCATTTAAGAACTTAAAGTCACCGTGTACGCAACGTGTTGCTCTATGTACAACCAGAAAAGTTTTATGTACAACCAAAAGTTCAAATTCTAATAAAACGCATCGCTGCAATTGGCGCGATGCAGTTTCATCATGTTCAAGTGATGCGACACAGTTCCATTAATTCCATAACGTGCAGGTGATGTTGTCTGATGCGATGATGCAGGCTGATGTGGCATATCAGTATTTGAACAAATTAAACTGCTGCTTATATATTGATTTTACATATTGTATATTAACATTATAGCTTATATGATATTTAAATCACCTAACATCCAAGCATTGTGTGACATAATAATTTTATATCTTAATTTTAGGATTCTGATTTATATATTGTTTAAATCACATATTGTTAACTTATTCTGTTTGCGATTTTGTACCTTATTACATAACAACTTACAAGTGAAAGTACAAACAGATATATTTTTTTATATGCTTTAAACTTCTTGTTTTTAAATCACCTGTTTATTGATTTAATACCTTATTCTAGAAACTAAAATCTGCTTTATGTTTAAGAGTCATATAAGTACATTTTATAAGGGTGCATTGTAATTTTTATGTTCTGTATTAACAACATAAAATTGATATGTATAACTAATATTTGGTATTTTTCATAACAATACCAAAACGCATCAAACAGTCTTACGCTTTTTAAAACCCAGATTCTGACTTTTCATTCAATTTGATCAAATGATGTACTTGCTAACAGTTATCGTTAGAACATGTTCCATTCACATTATACATCCAAAAAAACATTATCAAATAGTCATTGAACATTAGCAATAAGTTTAGACAAGTTTTTTTGTCAATTCAGGTTTTTGTTCATTGAGTAATTAATATAAAAATCATGGATGGCGTATAGTGTATTTCAATTTAAAAAATCAAAATTTACTTCATTATCAATCTCTGTTCAAAACTAAACCCTATCCACACAATTAAGAGCTCAAATTCGCAGTCATTAAGGCTTCAAACACAGAAACGAAGCAAACAATATAGATTATGAATCGAAAATATCACATAAATAAAAAGATACGATCTTAAAACCCTAGCACAGCAAATTAGAAGCAAGCGTACACCCTAGATGATTTATTGGGTATTAAAACAGTTTGACAGTGATTTCAAGTCTCGAATAACACATAACAGTAATTTCAAGCACAATTAAATTTCTAACCTTGTTCTTCAACTCTTCCTGTTCGCTCTCACGGTTCGATAGGCTTGTATATCCACATATATGCTTCTGCAAATCCCTAGTTCATACAATTGGATCATCTTGAGCATTGATGGCAAGTTTTAAATTTGGGTTGCTGTAAAGTCAGCCCATGTTTTTTCAATTGAAAGCCCAGTCAATCTCGAATGTGTTTAGGTTTTGAAATGATTATCTTAATATTTTTTTAATTGGGATAATAAACTAAAACAAAAGAGTAAATTGTCAAATCATCCCTAAAATTGACAAAAATTATTAGGTTCAGTCCAAACTTGAGAAGATATGTCATTATAGCCCTGACGTTCAAAAAACTGTTAATTTCGTCCCTCCATCAGTCGTTAGTTAAGGATATGTCAGTTAACAAAGTTAATTTGGTATGTTTACCCTAAAAACTTAAGTGCATTTATGTCTTTCTTCCTTCACTCTCTCTCTCTCTCCAACACATGATCAGCAGATTTAACATTCACCACCACCCATCGTCAACATCAACATCAACATCATAAACATCATCATCAACACCATCTTTGATTGCCATCGCCAACACCCATCACCAACACCATCTACAGCCAAAACACACAAGATTAGTAGAGAAGAGGGGAGGACGGGAGTAAAGAGAAAGAAATATGAGAGAGGTGGGTTTCGCGATCTGGGGTCAATCAGAGAAGAAAACACACCAGAGGGTTATGATGGTGGTGTTCACCATTGGCTATGATCGAAGTAGAGAGTGGTGTTGTTGTTCTGGACATCGGCTAATTCTTGTTGATGTTCATCCCCAAATTAAAAAAGGAACCAGAAGTAAACCTTCTCTCACTAAAAGGGTTTTGAGTGGTAAAGGGAGGGATGACACTTGATTAACATGTATAACTTTAGGGACGAAAATGGTTAGGACAAACATGTATATTAGTCCTTTTATCATTTTTATAAGAGATTGATAAGAATGTTAGTTTTTGGAACAAAGCATCAAAACACGAATACAAAAACATGTCACATCGGCTGTGTTTTCCAAGTAAAACCTTAAAACATCCCTTGTGGTAAAATTCTCTGTCAATTCAATCGCAACTCATTTGTTTCATAAACTTTTACCTTTCTAAAATGTCTATATTATTTATTATATTATGGTGCTTGAGGAGGAAAAAATAACAAACAAACGTATGAAATAAAAAAAGAAGTTATGCAGTTAAACTCTAATAAACCCAAACTTCATATTATAATCACATGGACAATCATGTAAAACAACAAAAGTCCGTGCTTAATATATAAACAAAAATGCAAAAAGAAAAAATATAATACGAAAAGCAAATATACAATACAAATAAAATCAAAATATAGTTTAATAAAAAATTTCAATAAAAAAAAAATTGTGCAGACCAATAAAAAATAAATGAAGGTTTAGTACAAAAAAATAGTTATTTTTATGCTAAATTTGTTTTTACCTGATCATGTCTATATGTATATGAGGGGGCGAACAGACCCATTGTACAGTGAATTCAGGTCTCCTGCTTACTCACATTCAACTACATACTGACTTTGTCTACCCTTCTTGCTTTTCTCTCATAACTTAGTTCCCGACACCACTCCAACCTCTGTTATATTATGGTTTAGGATAATTACATTACCTAACTTATACAAATTATATATTCAAGAGAGTTTGTACCATTATTGAAATGTAATTTCAATCTAACATTGCCATCGACCCTCCACCATGAGGGGTGTGTGAACACTGCTGTAAAAGTTGGTCTAGGCGGCTGACTAATCAGCTAGCCGTCCTTGTAACGCTTTGATTTTGGCTAATCGGCCAATCAATTGGGTAGGGCAAAAATCGACATTAATTGGAAAAAATTAGCACTAATCAGCAAAACTCGGTGAGGCATTGGTAAATACCAGGTAAAATTGGTTAAAATCAGAAGAAAAAAAATTGGTCAAAATGAGTAAATTGGTTAAAATCCATCAAAGCAGGTCAAAATCTTTAATTATAATGAAAAATATTCTTATTTTGACAAATTATTTATAGATTTTGCATATTTATATACATAATTTTTAAAAATATATATAAAAATTTCAATTCGACTAATCCCTAGTCCTCACCCAACCGCTGGACAAGCGACTAGCGATTTCTACAACTATGGATGCGACTTGCCAACCCCACTATCACACCATCACCACTAGTAGTGGCACTACCCACACCAACACCAGTGGCGAAGCTTGCCCGGGATTTCATGGGTTGCCAAGATCATATATGTAGAATTTTAAGAGATTTAATGGGTTGCCGGCCTATATATATAAAAAAAATGTCAATCGAAATCGCGAAATTTACACTACGCGCGAAAAAATCAGCGGTCGCCCGGGCACCCCAGGCCCGAGCTATGATGCGCCCCTGAACACCACCACCATCGTGACGCCACAAATCGTGTTGGCACCCATCACACCGCCATCAAGTCTACCTTTGTTGTCACTCCATCACCCTCACCTTCATTTTGTATTCACTGCCACCACCACCACGAGAGTAGTTAGATAGCAACAGTAGCAGTGTCAAATGCCAATCGATCAGTGGCAGTGGTTGCGTTGGTGGAGACCAGTCGGCCATAGCGTGGTTAACGATGGTGGGATGGTGATGCAGATGTGTCAAAGACGGTTGTGTGGTGGTGGGATGGTAACAACGATTAATATAACGATGCATAATATGTAAAAGTAGTGTTGATAGATTCAAAATTCTTAATGATTGTTACCCAAATGCATCCCAACTTCCGGTTCTTTTCATAGACTCCAACTAGGGTGGCAAGACATGTCACATTTTGTTAGAGGGGCTAATCATAACACAACTATCAAACATGGATATGCCACGTTAAAAGATGAACCACATTTATGCTCAATAAACAAATTACACTACACATCATGAAATGTTAGATTAATCTGGATGCTAAATTCATGTTTAAAAGTTACACTAGCCGAATACACTTCAAGCTTTTTAAAAAGTACATTTAATGTTATATTTTTTAGTAAATAATATTATTCATTTAGAATGCATATACGAGATTATTAACTTCTTTTTTTTTTTTTTATATATAGTCAGTAACTAACATCACATGAAATCTTATCCACTTAGCAAATGAAACATTTAATTAGTTTATCTAACGTTGATGTACTAGAATTATTTATTACGAGTACACAATTCAAACTAAACGATGTAATGTTTTTATAATATTAATAGATAGGTAACTTTCATTCAAGTCGAAGCTAAAATAATAGGAACTGGAAAACCATGTGTTTCGGATTCGAAAACACATAAAAAACTCATTTTCAAACGCGAAAAACTCTTTTCACATAATTTTTAGGACCTTTTTTACAAAATGAAGACGTCGTTGTAATAAAAAAAATCAACGTATTGTGAAAACAAGCTTTTTAACGTGTTTTTTGCATGTGAAATCGATGCGTCTCCTGGTTTTCCCAAATTTTAAATTCATTAAATAAAGATCAGGTGAAAGGCCGATATCTCGGGTTTGGTTTCAATAGGGGGCGAGAGTTTACCTATTCCACGGGGTTCCAGTGCACCGGGGGGTGGGGGGAAGGTTTAGCTATTTGGGTCCGGTTCAAACAACATACTTAGTAAATGAAAACAACGCAGTTCGATTTTTTTTTTTAATGAACCTTCCCTGATCAACTAGCTTTTCAATCAATTGCTAATATACTAAGTTGTTACGTAATGTTAAATGTTAGTTGAATCTGCAAATTATTTGGTATATATATATTGATCTAAAATTTACATAAAAAAATATATTTTTATCGAACCATAAAAGAATACAATAAAAAAATATTATATATATTACCAGAAACTATACTTAAAAAGTTTAAGATAGAATTGCTAAATAATCAACGTAATTATATTCACAAAGTAAACCAAGAAAGAAATAAAAGTATTAGCTAAAGATTATAACAGATAATTAAATTTTAATAAACCAAAAAAATGTTATCGTCTACTCGTCTAGTTCTCTTTCATAAGCTTGGATTCTCATTCTAGGTATGGAAAATTGCTCGCTTATTATCTTTTGCTTTTACCTTTTCTCTTCTTTGCTCCCCTTCTTTTTATATCATCTTCCTCTTCTTCGTCCTTCGTCCTCCTTGATGATAGTCTATGATGATTAAACAACAAAAAGAATGGGACTGAATCTCCTATTTGAAATAAAATATGCTCTAAATAAAGAAAGAAAACAAGTCGACGAACGTTTAACCTATGATCAAAGGATGAAAATTTGAAGGATTTAATCTTAAATTAATTAAAAGTCTAGAGTCGTTTATTAAAGAATGTTTATTTTTAGTAATTAGGGTTTAGTAACTTGTTGATCAAGTTTATTAAAATATATAAATAGGGATCATTGTTAGTAGTTTATTATTCCTTCTTGTAAGTTTCGTTTGATTATTGAATAGTAAATAAAGAGTCGGGTTGTCTACCAAATCTCGTGTTCGTGAGTTTGTGTGAATCGTTCGTTTAGGAACCGTCTAGGCCAACATATTTTTCTCATGCAATATTATTACTAAATGGTGTCCGCAAAACCACCTGACTTGTTCTCGAGAAGAAAACCGGTTGACAACAAGATTTGTACCAATAACCTAAATGCGACTAAAAGCATTACCCAAAAACATAGAGTACCACCCGGAAAGCCCATTGGCTATTGTTTCATTTCTTTAATTCATCATCTCAATCGTGTTCGGAATTGGTTAATTTTATTAATTAATAATATTATATTAAATACAACTTTAGGAAATTTTGATTTTATTGACCTCGGCCGACAAATTCACACATAACTAGGATTGGGTAATAAGATAAAACTTATGTATTATTGTTGACTGATTTTTGCAAAGGAACAAAGTAAACGATTACCCAAAAAAAAGGGTCAAGATCGACGCAAGGTATAAAATAACGACCTTGAATATGAAACCAAATGTATTTAAATCTAACCACAATTAAGTACTTTATCATACAAAGAGTTGAGTACGTATCGACATCTTATATAAACTCCACCTAAGTTATTGACAAAGCTCATGTACGGATATGTAACAACGTTCAAATGAGTAATGACCACCAACTGATTAGACTATCACATCGTTGGTTTTTAAACGTCTTTCTAACACGCGCTCTTGAAATCAAAACAATACCAAATTTTAATACAAGATCCAGAACATATTATTAAACTTTTATAAAATGAAACAAGTATTTAAGAAATATATAACTTGATCTCCAAAACCAGACTTTCGAAACTTGAATCTGTGGGTGTCTCATGTTTGTCTGTAGCTGTGTATATATATTAATCATATCCGTGAAGAAAAAGCTTATCTTTTTTGGACTTATATCCAGCCCGTGATACTATGTCTCTTAATTTTCTTTAATTCTTTTCAATTATTGAATAACATCTTTTACATGTGATTGGTCTGTTTGGCCTTGTTTTCCACCATTATACTTACTAGAAATAATATTTTCCGTGAGACATTTGATTTCATCTAATAATTACATTTACTAAATTTTATATACATAAATTTTTTATTAATTATTAATATTATATATGATTAAATATATTAGCTAGTAACGTGTAGATAACTTCACAACAACATATGCTATGATTATATTTATAACATCGTTAGATCTGGGCAAAAGCCCAACAACTTTAGAAATGACGTAAAAAATTATGATGAGAATATAGTTACTAAATCAGAAATTATTTACAACAGGATGTGAGTATGTGACGTTTTATACATCTAGTAATCTGAAATGTACCATATATATTACTTTAAAAGCTAGAGTACGTTTTTGTACGTATGCATCATGCATGTTAAATTTTTTTTGTTGTTTTCAATTCAATACAATTTATTATGTTTGTACCTAAAGGCTGTAAGGATGATCGATCTATGTCCATGATCCGATTATTGTGACATTGATTGACAGTTTGACACGAGTCTAAGACATATATATGTTCATTGTCGAATGATGTCTTTTAGCGTTTACTTTGATCGGGTGTTCGGTACTTGAATCCAATGTTACTGCATGATAGTAACAAGATGGATAATCATGCATGTACTTGTGTTACTAGCTAGCAATAAGATGTTAATTAGATTGAGCAGAACAAGAAACGAGTATAGCCAGAAAAATCATACGCAGTTTAACATAAGATGAAAGTTTCAATGTATATTTATTAATTAATATTATGTATAAAACTTGTGAAAAACACCAATTCACATGCTAACACTTACATGAAATGCTTTGTAAAGGTTTTAAAGTTGTATTTGTTACATGTGAAAGGAGATGGTGTGCGACTGTGGGGTGTGTAAGGACTTGGTGGAACCTCATTTCTTTTTCTGATCAATTAATTGTGTTTTAGATATTAAAAATCGTCATCAAATATAATTATTTAACAAATAACAACTATATACATAGAGGGTGGTTCCCCTAAAAAAAACTTTTTTCCTAAAAACAATATGAAGAGATCTTAGCCATTCATTTCCTTAATCAATGGTCAAGATTCAAGGGAATTCAAATGTAAACAAATAAAGAAGGTAAAGGGTAATGATGGAAAATCCACTTGTTGACTTTTTAAATTTCCCCCCACTCTTCTTTAAACATTCATAACTTTTTCATATGACATTATTTTTTTATAAAAATTTCACAATAAAAACGAACGTCTTCTTCTCTTTAATTTGAGTACCACTGTGATATACCTTTTTTAAACTTAAAAAATCAAGTAAAAAACAATCTAGTACAAAGTAATATAGTACAAAATAATCCAGTACAAAAAAAATATATAATACAGTACATGTATATTTATGTTGGGTTTTGAATTTCCAACAATTGTTTGAGAATACAACACATGTATAATTAGTTATTTTGAAAATACAGTACATGAACATCTACTTGTTTTAAGAATATAGTACATGTATATCTAGTTGTTTTAAAAATACAGTATATGTGTATATCTAGCTGTTTTGGGAATACAATACATGTATATCTTATTTTTTTATACTACAGTACATGTATATCTTGGTTTTTAATAATACAGTACATGTATATCTAGTTGTTTGAGAATACACTACAAGTATAACTAGTTGTTTTGAGAATACATTACATGAACATTTACGTGTTCTAAGAATACAATACATGTATATCTAGTTGTTCTGAAAATATAGTACTGTGTATATTTAGTTGTTTTGATAATACAGTACATGTATATCATGTTTTTTAATAATACACTACATGTATATCTTGTTTTTTATAATACAATACATTATATATAGTTTTTTGTACTACATTTTTTATACTAGATTCTTTTGTAGTATATCACCGTATTAGATTTTTTTAAGTTTAAAAAAAGTATATCAGATTGGTACTCAAATTAAAGAGAATAAAATGCTTGTTTTTATGGTACAATTTTTATAAAAAAATAATATCATATGAAAAAGTTATTAATGTTTAAAGAAGGTGGAGGGGAAAGTTTGAAAAGTCAACAAATGAGTTCTTACATTAATGTCCATTCCCTTGCTTTTTAACTTAAGCAAATGAATGCCCCAGATTTGTTCATATTGTTTTTAGCCAAGATCTTCTTCCAATTTGATCATTCCTCCTCACTTTAGACATATTGCACTCATGCCAAGACGTTTATTCACAAACAAACGAGTAGAAAATTTGCCCAAGAATTTTGGATATAGAAGCAAGGGGATGGTTCTGATACAAACCATATTTTTTGTAAAAACAGTGAAAACCAAAGTGTTATTATAAATAATAAAGTGCTATCATAATATCTTCTCATTTTTTTGTAAAAATTATGAAATCCAAAGTGATAGTATAAATAACAATGTGCTATTGTAATATTTTCACAATAATAT
>WOUH02000006.1:879688-895346 GCA_009936405.2 Stevia rebaudiana | reverse complement strand
TTATCCGTTTAGTGTTGTTTAGTGAATCCGGGATAATAGGCGCACCGTGATTATCACGTATTATTTTACGGCACCAAATCCATTCACTATTGTGTTTTGCTCATCACGTCATTGTTCGTTAGACTAATTTTACTTATATATTTAAATACATAAGCAGTCTGGTATGTAATTCACGTACATGAAATAATACGTATAAAAGTACGTATAATTGAGTCAAAGTTTGACCTGAAAGTTGACGGTTGTCACAGTAAAGATGAGGGAGATGACACCAACAGAGAAGGCATTGAGACATGATAATCAGATTTACTGGTTTTATATCTAGCACTGATGCCGGTGGTGTTTCCTGCAAACACACTTGTGATTCATGTAAAATGAACCTTCAACTCCAAGCACGATGAATGCGTAATTGACAAAAAAAAGCCCTCACGTGATTTGCACTTGATGGGCATTTAACAGCAGAAGTTAACAGAGTTAGTCGGAGGTATTAATATTGCAACATTTAACAATATCAGGGACCCAAATGACAAAAAAAATTAACTTAAGGACCATAATGACAAAAGTGATATATAACCAGAGACCAAAATAACTATTTACTATGTACTTTTACCTCATGTGAATGTGACCATGTGTGAATCATTGTAGTGGTCAATGAACTCCATGTACTTTTTAATCATCGTCCTTCATATCCATTGGAATTCTACTTTAGTCCTAAACTTATGATTTATTTTCTAACAAAGAATTACAAGTTCATTTATTGACATCTATTTCTCATCATAACGTACACCTTCAGAAAGAAAAATATATTATTGACAAGCTTAATTAATAAAATTTTGGTGGTCATTCAAAAATAATAAACACCCTTCGTGTATTATAATCAAGTGGTCATTTCTGACGTGGCACAAGTTGAATTCCAACTACTATAACGACTCAATCGTTTTAGTAGTAAAAGGAAATAGGATGTAATAATAGGTCTAAACAAAAACACTCTAACCTAAACTATTGACATTTTATGGAAAAAAAAATACAGTTAACAAGTAGAGGTCAATCTTCTCACCTACTAATGTTTTTAACAAAAACACAAGGAAAGCCTAAAACTTAACAAGAATAGGTCCTAAATTAATTTATGAAAACCACTCAAGAAGAGAAAGCTTTTTCATAAAAAAAGGTCTCGAGGTTATGATCTATTTTTATAAATGGTATATGACTTTTTGGTTATCCTATAAAACTCCAAACAGTAACAAGTCAAAATAACCATGGAAGCAAACAAGAAACATGCAACTGTGCTCAGAGTCAATCCGGTCGTGAGCAACTGTCGATTAAAACAAATATGGCTGATTTATTGTACCGTAAAGCAAAAGATAAAAAGTATGTGTTTCAAATACCACTTACTTTTATTTTAGCCAAAATATAGTTTGTGTTCAGTTTTACATGATCACAACCTGCAAATCGTCACTAATTACCACACGAAAGATAAAATATTGAAGAAATTCATTTCTTGGAAGATGAAAATCCACTTTAAATAAATTAATAATAAAATATGGCTAAAAGGGATTTTCTTGAATTAAAGCTCTGATACATAAGATATAAATCTCAATGATTAAGATCTATTTTGAATTGGGATTCTTACTGAATGTAGGGAGTACCTCAACCTGTGATGACATGTTTTGATGATGATGAATTTCATTGTCTTTGGAGACAACTAGTGTGATAAAAGATCCATTTTCATGGGTTTCTTGAGCAGAATCAGAATCATTAACTCCGAATAGTTTTGTTTTCCGCAGTTTATCTTCAGCGTCTCTTAAAAACTTGAATTTTGGAGGTGGTGATGCCCAAATCCTGTTGAATTCTGCATCAGTCGGAGTCAAGTATGATGGTGAAGCAGTTGGAGTAAAAAAGGGTGTTTCAACTGCAAACACATCATCACTCAAACTTGTTCCTCTTTTACTCTTATCTTCTGATTCCAAATCTTCCTTGGTTTCTTCTTTGATTGTGAACAAGAATCTTGGTGGGTTCGCGAGTTCTGATGACGATGATGATGATGATGATGATGATGGTTGTGGTTCATGAACTTGGGTGTCTGCAGTTGATGGCTTTCTCCGACAAAACTCTCTCTTTTTGCACCATAACAAATAGTAAAGTTCAGCTAGCAACAAACACCCGAAAACCAGACTCAAACCAACTCCTACGCTACTTGAAGATCTCATATTTCTTCAAAATTACTTACATCATCAAACTTTTCACAATCACAAGTCTTCTTCTAATGCTTATATGAGCTCTAGAGAAACCAAGTGCCATATAAACTTTGGCTTCCAAAAATAATTATAATCTACATAACCCACTCTGCTCAAAACATAAAAAATATATGGTTTTTTATTTACTTGAAATCAAACTCTTTAATGATTATCTATATAAACTCGTGGATCAGCTTTTCACTTTATGTAGTCACAAAATTAGAAACAAGATAAAATTTCCAATTTTGTGATGTAACGTAAAGACAAGATAAAAAAAAATTCCACTCAAAAGAGTTTTTAATTTACTGAATGTTCTGTAAAGTGTGTTGAAAATTATTATTCTAAAAAATATCACTTGGAAACCTAACACGATTTGATGATATATATTTTAATGTTTATAATTTATTTTTATGAAAAATGGATTAGGAATGAATAACTGATATATGTATAAAAATTGTTGAAATTTCAGAAAAGCTTAATTTATGGTTATAGAAGGATGCCCACAAAATCACCTGGCATCACATAGGAAAGAAAGTGATGTATCATTCAAGTCAGATTTTGCCCTATTTTGGGACTCTTCATATATCTATAGTATATAAAATATATATAGGGGAAGGATTAGAAACTTAGAAAATTTTTCAAATTAATTAAATTTTTAAAATTTTCTGTTTTATTACTTTATTTTATAAGATTAGAAATACAATAAAGAAAAAAAGTCGGAAAAAAATATGGAGCTAGCAAAGTTACATATATGTAACAAAAAAATTACGTATGTAACTCATGAATCTACATACATGTAACTCAGGTAATGTGCATATGTGTAGTATACAAGTTACATATATATAATTACATGAGCTACATAATTTTTATTTTTTTTTTTCTTTTTGTTATATTTCTAACATTATAGTAAAAAGATATAGAAAACAAAAAATAAAAAAAATAAAGAATTAGTAATGGTTATGGATTTTCTAGGTTTTCTTTAATTTAAGGTTTTTTTAGAACCGGTTCCGGTGGAAAAGAACCGAACCGGTTCCGGTTCCAAACCGATCCAAACCATAACCGATCCCGGTTCTATAAAAACCGCCGGTTTCAAACCGGTTTTCCTAGTAGCCATTTCAATCGGTTCCAAACCGGTTCCTAACCGGTTCCAGTTCCTAACCGGTTCCGGTTCCAAACCAGTTAAAAAAAAAACCGGCTTAAAACCGGTAGAAAAAAAGAAAAAATAAATAAAAATTCGACATAACCGGTTTTTAAGGGGAAGAACCGGTTCTGGTTTGGAACCGAACCGGTTAGAGCGGTTCCTGTTTTTCATATGGTGGAACCGGTTCCGGTTTGGAACCAGTTTGTGGCAGGAACCAAATGGACAAGAACACTAAGTATAGGCACCGGTTCCGGTTAAAAAAAAAACCGGTCTGATCACCTCTACTTGTCTAGCACAAGTTATATTTTACTTGATCCTGGTGGTTAACAGTGTATAAAGTAATTGGCAAAGTCTCGTGAGTTTTCCAGTAGTAAGTTCTTATATAGTTACTAATAAAAGTTTAAATGTGATACCTGCCAACTACAACATGCCACCAAATATCATGGTATAAACTTTTTTGATAAACTACAACAATCACATAATATACAATTTTTTTAAAATTTTACTTACCTGTAACTCAACATGCCACCAAATATTTCAAGTAGCTTGAAAGCAAGAAACAAAAGTATTTGAACTTCTGTGACTATTAAACCAACTAAAATTTCTTCAAATCAGTACATTAGAAGAACCAACTAATACAAAAAAAAAAAAAAAAAAAAAAAGGTAATACTACATCTCAAATCTATTGGAAGGGCAAACTCTGTTAGCCACAATAGTCTCATATCAATTGGTCACTAAAAATGCAGAATTAAAACTGAAAAAAATGCTCAAAAAAGTCAACAAAGAAAAAGACCTTTTTACCCTGAACTTGGAGCTATATATATGTTACAAATCAAATCCTCAGTTTCAAAGGATTGTTTTCACCTACCTACAATCCACCAACCGTCACTTCTCCGCTAATGTTCCTGGAAGAAATCTAACGCGACTGCATTGTTTCAACTTCAAAACCGCTTCTTGAGTGTTACCTCGAACTAAATCTATGTATGTTGCGGTTAGTACCACTTCCGGGTTGTCGGGTAATAACGACAACGCTAGTGTCACAGCTTCATGAGCCCGTTCCATATCACCTTCAGCTGCTGACATGGCTGCCATGTCAGCAAACAGCACCCCACGCGCCTCCTCCGGCTTCAAGAACACAAACCCAGAACCAGAGGCGTTACCACCTTGAGTTAACGGTTGATCGTTACCAGGGGCGTTGTTGTAATTTGGCTCGTCAAGATCCATGGTTTTCCTCATTTGCCAGATGTCACAATCCTCTTGGCTGTAGGGTACTTCAGTAATATTACCATTTTGCCCTGATACATAACTCGACAAATGTTCAGAAGCTTGTTTTGGCTGGTTCAACAGACAGTAAGCCTCTGCTGCGTAAACATTTCCTAAAAAAACATAAACTTTAGAACATTCCGGAAGCCTCAAAAGACAATTGGAAGCCGCCAACGCCTTCACTGCATCCCCGAGTTCCAAATAAACAAACGCCAGGTCAGCAAGTACAGCTTGCAAGACCATACGGTTCTCTTTTCCACATATACCCTCATACTCGTTAATAGAGCTCTGTAACAATGGATTAAGGTTCCCATTACCGGACCCCACCTTCATCTCTTTAACCTCCCCGTTTGAACTCACCTCACCCGGTCCAGGACCCGAACCCAAACCCAGACCCGCTTTCAAATCCGGGTTCATGTTCTCATCAGGATAGTAGTCCAACAGATGTAATGCGTTCAGGAGACAACTTTTAGCAAAAGTGAGTGAAAGATTCGAGTCCAACTGCAACGCGTTTCTAGAATTCCAAGATTCAATAACAAGTTGTCTCCATTTTCCATTACCAATAACTTTGACATTAATATCCGATTTCTTTTGCGAAAACATTATGCAACACTCCGCGATTCTAAGCCACAAAAGAGGCTTTTTATAAAAAACCGCACCCGCTTGCTGAAAACATCGAACCGCGAGTACGGGTTTCCCGGTAGCAAGATAGACCAACCCGCAGTTGTATGCAAAAAGGACAGATTTGTCCTGTGAAAAACTCAACAATTTCATAGTTTTTTCTTTTCTTTGCAAAGAGTTGTTTCCAATAACCTTGGAGAAAAAGACGGTTGCGGTTTGGTATTTCTCGAGTTGAAAATAAATGCATCCGAGGTTGTTGTAATACAACGATGAAGTCCCGGTTTCAGTTTGACTAACTGATGCCATTAAAAGCTTTATTGCTTTTCTATAATTTCTTCTCGCGTATTCGAGCTGTGATTTTAGAAACAACGCGAGTGAATAATCTTTTCCACGCGCTATATTCATCGCCATTTTGACTTCACGTTTAGCTGCTTTGATATTTCTTGTTAAAATGAGAATCCAAACTTTGTATAAATGCACTTTCAGCCTTAAATCAGGTGTTGAAATAAAAGACTCATCAGTTTGAGATTTTAAAAAATCATTTGATGGTCTTGTTATGTTTTGGGACCCACTGACATCGAGTGTTGACATTAGAGATTCGTATAGTGTTTCCTCTGAGAGAGTTCTGGATAACGGGCTTTCGGGACCATTTGAGTTGACGGTTGAATCTGAGTTGACTGGATCTGATGATGTCATCATGTTGTTGGGTGCTGATGTGGATTTTGTCACTAAGGTTGTCAGTTGTTGCTGATTGATGTTACTAGAATCACCTTGAGTGATTAAGTTATTGCCACCTAATCTTTCTAAGTAATTCATCACATCCTGGAATGAAGACGTTATAATTTGATAAATTAGTAATAACAAAAAAATTATGAAACTATTAAAAGAAACTTATATAATTAGTGAAAAAAAAATATACTTACAGCAGCTCTTGAAGCATGATGGCATACTAAAGAGACCTCCAGTAACAAGAGGCACACATGTCTTGCCACCCTCTGATGAAGAAAGAATATTATAATAAACATACAAATCAAATATTTAAATCCTGTGATAAAAACTAAAAAATTCAACGTGTACCTCATCTATTGGTTCAATATTTTGATATAATCTTTCCAAAATGGAGAAACAGTTTTCATATTCATGTAGATGGTAGAGAATGACTGCCTAAAAAGAAACAATATAAAAGATCAACGAAAATACAATATATATATATATATATATATATATATATAAAACAGGAAATGCAGAGGAAGAATTTAGAGAAAAATAACATAAAAATGATGACGTACTATGTTGAACATCGTCACAGAAACATCAAAATCATCAGCTGAAATGACCTGTAGATTATTGATAGTAGCTGCTGAATTGGCGACAGCATTATTAGTTTTATTTCCCGCTGATTTGATTCTGTTATTCAACACCTCCGCATTTTCCCCAGATGAATGAGATGATATTTCACTTCGTTTCTTAACCAAATGAGAAAAAATAAAAGTCAAACACTATTATTCTAGATAGAAAAATAAACACTAGTAAGACAACTATATAAATCAAAATTTTCATTCATTTAGCTCCATGCTATTTTCCTAAGAAAATTTCTAAAAATTTGTTTGAAAAACATTTATGATGAAAATTCAATGGAGAAAGAAAAGATAGTAGAGTTCTAAAGTACGGAACCTTAAGGTTATCGAGTGTTTCAAAAAATCTCTTTGGATTTGAAAATCCATCTTGAAAGTTCTCCACAATAGCAATATTATGTAGAACCTATATATAAAAAGTAAAGATTATAGAGAAAACATCCATAAATATTTAACGAAAAAGGAGTAATAACATAAACCAAAACAGTAACAAAAAAGCTTATGTTACGCAATGTGTGCTTTTAGTTATTTGTTAACCTTTATACATATTAGATTAAATTCAATTCTTGGGATTTAAAGAATTAACCAAGTTATGGTTTTGAACTAATAATAGGATCAAATATAAGAGATGGTCTGGTACTGACTGAGAAACTTGACAGTTGACATGCAGTAAGTAGTAAAAGATATTAGTTAAGTAACATTTACTAAAGTAGTTAACTTTACAAAGAAATGCAAAAACGAATGTAAGTCACGACAAATGCTTTCAGTCCTACAAAACTACAAGCTTCTTAAATATTACGTCATATACATTCATGACATAAGCAGCTACCTTCTACCAACTCTTACACGGTTAATACCTAAAATGGTCATCATAAGAGGAAATTAATATAGCTTTACACTACATGCAACATATTTCAAAAGCAATCAAAGTTAGAAACAATCAAACAAAATATTACAATAAAATAACAGTGAAGTTGGTACATATTTTTCTACATAAATTGATCCACATGAGTCTTAAAACGAATATGCAAGCCACTCAAGATGTATGGTACTTTAAATAGAGCAGATAACCCCACAACTATTATATAATTCTACCGAATTAGTTTCTTTAATCACATCATAATTCATAAGTCAGCTGCACATAAATTAAATAATCTTACTAATCCCACGCTAAACAAATACCCCAATGACAACTATTTCCATAGTTTTTCATTAATCAAGCATGTCGTTTTTTGTAAATATTTTCTAATACCAACACACCTAAAAGCTCAAATCATTCAAAATGAAGAATAATTAACCAAAAAAAGCAACCTTTATAAACCATCTGAACCAAATCAAAGATGTAATTGTTACTAACGGACCTATGCACGAGTGTTCTTCAGCTACAAAAAGAAAACTAAGAAGGTACTCCTCAATT
Organism: Stevia rebaudiana; assembly: GCA_009936405.2. Classification (NCBI taxonomy): domain Eukaryota; kingdom Viridiplantae; phylum Streptophyta; class Magnoliopsida; order Asterales; family Asteraceae; genus Stevia; species Stevia rebaudiana. The sequence goes on along the minus strand of WOUH02000006.1, from coordinate 887,318 downwards.
GTGGATCAGAAAGAGTTCACTTTTCCTAATTATATAAAAAATAAAAATCTACTAGTAGAATGAAATAAGAGTTCTATTCAATGCAATTTGAAAAACAGACACAAAGTACCTGATTCAAATCACTTACATTTACATAAATTTGATAGAAGTCGGTAAGTAAACTAAGAAAGCACTCTGATTAACCAGAATATGCATTTGTACTACTTGAATTTTCAAAAGAGCTTCATGCAGTTAAAGAACTTATCAAAATACATTTCAAGTCCAATCCGTATTCAAAACACTCCACAAAATTAATCACACAAAAAAGCATACAAATAAGCAAATTCACCTTCGGATCATCGGCTTTCATATCCAAGATCTGATTCAAAACCTTGAGACAATCAACATACTTCCCCAACTGAAAAAGCACATACGCATCCTTCGCTAGCGTTTGAGTGACAGAAATCAAGTCGGCTTCAGATGCCGAGGAAGCCACTGATAATGACTCCATTCACCTCCAACCAATAGATCGAACAATCAACAATCACAAAAAATTCAGAACGATAAAACCAAAACCCTAATCTTCTTATTACTCCACCTTCCAAACAATCAATCACATCTGCATCACGTACAAGGAACAATCGAATTCAAAACCTGGAAATTAAACACCTGAATCTGTAAATCTTATATCTAGAGAGAATTTAGAAGATGTTGGAGCCGATGAGGGTTCGTAGTGATTGATGCTAACGAGTCATGGGCTCGGTTTGAGTCTGAGTTGAGCGATTGGGTTCCGAGTTATATTAGGATGACGGTGATTGGAACTTTGTTGTTTGATAGACGGTTGATATGGTAGACGGTGAATGGATCTAACGGTGGATAAGGTGTTGGGGGATTATAGTTTTGTCACCGTATGAGGTACTCGTTATTTATTATTATTTTAATTCAATAGTTACTATAAGCTCTTGAAAAAAAAAAAAATGTGTCAACAACTAAAATATGTCTATGTTAGTTCTCTAGTAAAGTTGGTATATGTTTATTGGTTTATTTTGATGGATGTTAATTGAGTAATACATTGAAAATTGTGCGGGATTATTTTATTGATAACGGTATTAAAGTATTATGGTTTTTGACTTTTTTTTTCACTCCTTTATTTTCATAGGTTTTTATCCGGTCATTAGCGCCTTCGTTACATGACGACTTTATTTCTCTTGTTGCGTCTCTCATCATGCCATTTCGACACTTGTACATACATATAGATTAGGTTGTATTTATTTTTCTCAAGTCGTCATCGTACCGCCATAGTTTGCTCTTGTCATTGCTGTTGTAGCTCATGTCACCAAAACTATTTTCGTTAAAAGTCACGAATCATGTATTCCTTATCTTTATGTCGTCGTAGTGTCACCACAACCTTCTATTGTTGTAGTCATGCTCCTTATCACCACTATGGCTTTAGATTCGTCGTTTGTTTGTCTGTCATAAATCCTTATTGTTTACATGTTTATGAACTTTTTTTCAAATTCTTTTAAAATTGTAAGCTCTTATATCAATATATTCATTATTTTTTCACGCCTTAGAGTTATGGGTTTCCCCTCGCCCCGACTGCGAAGTGTATTAGAAATGATCAATTAGTTAGAGTTTATTGTAATAATTTTTAACATAATTGGAAAATGTAATTTGATTATGTTTCTTTTTATATTGTTTGTTTTGTACTAGTTGATCAACTATACACAAGTTCACAGAACCTTACAAGCATTAAATTCTATAGTTATTATTGGAAACATTCCAAAACGAAACATAAAGGCTATATTACATGTTTGAATAACTTCATTTGTTAGTGGTATGATAAGATGATGAAGCTAAATAATCTATTGATGTCATTGTCACTCAAAATTGTAGAAATGTGCTAGTTGAACTTGAAATTCATTATGTGGTGGAAATGTGCATATAGAACACACATAAAGGTAACAATTAGTTTAGCGGTCTCACATATGGTGGCATGTTGCTCTGGTATTTTACCTACATACCCTCATGTTTTGCTCACACAAGGTCACTAAACAGCGTATAACTGATTGTTAAACCAAAAGACCTTTTACGAAAGCAAGCAATGCCTAAAGAACTAAATCCAGAAAAATCATGACTAAAGGACCAAACACGTAATTAACTCAAATTAAAGGAACCAAAATGTAATTTCCTTAAAAAATTTTAACACATGAACCCATTTTGATACTCTTTTTCAACACGACTTAATATAAAAAAAAATACATGCCTACAAAAACAGTTAATTACATTGATTAGCATACCTATACAATTATCGCCCGCAAAAAGTTCATTCTACAAATAATTTAAATTATTGTCAACAAACAAGTGATCCCAACCTCTCAACACGTTCGCAAACAACTTCATTCGTTAATGAAGATCTTAAACCGTTTTACCACTTTTTTTCAACATCTCCAAAATAGCTTCAACATTTCTCACATCTTGACTCTCTTCTTGCGACTCGTCTTGATTCTCTTGAGAAAAGTCAACGCTCGTGTATGTTCTAAACCCGGGCCCACGACCTTCACAATCCTTTGACCGGCCTTGTTGGGCCCGTCTGACTTCCTTCTGATGCTCAGTTAATTCCAACTTTTTCCTCTTGGGCCCATTAAGGCCCAACCCGTTTGCACGGTCATCCATTAACTCAACTCTTTTCACACAACGGTTTAATGTGGTGGTTACTTTGTGTTTATGTGGAGGACTAACTGCAGCATCTATTGTTGAATATCTTCTTTTACAAAGGTTTATTTTACCATTTCTTGAAAGTTTGTCTAATATAGGAAGAAGGTTTTGAGGGTAATTAAGTTTGACTTGTTGACCATATGTTGAATTCCAAAAGGCGACAGTTGGATTAGAGATCGAGGGGTTTGGGTGATCAAGTGTTGCTTCGAGTATGGTTGCTTGCAGTTCAAGAAACGTTGAGTTGAAGTTTATTGGTGGCCAACTGATTTGTAGACTTTTAAGAGTGGTGATCCATAATTGATGAAGTTGATATATTGTGTTTTCGTGTAGTAACTTAGAATCTGATAGCCATTGAAGCAATGGATTTGATATAATCTGGATTTAAAAAAAAAATTTAAAAATTTAGTGTAAAGAATATAGAAAAATGTTAACTTGTTGATTTAATGTATTCCAAAAAATAATTGGTTAATTTTGTAGAAGGAATACAAACCTCAACAAAAGGAATGATATCCTCATCAAAGTGAAAAGATTCCACAGCGCGCGCTAATGTGGAAAAGATCCTGAAAACATATTACAGTTGTATAAAAATCACAATGCGATTACTAAATAAACACGCAAGACAGAACCTAAATTTAAACCAACCTGGAAGTTGTATCAAGAATTTGCAGATTTGATTTCGCTTCTGCGTATGATACACTTAAATACCTACAGAAAAAAATAATAATAACATCAATATATTTGTAACAAACAGGTAAACATTTATAATTTATATTAAACTTTATTAAAAATATATTCAACTGACCTGGCAGAACACTGCAGGCTGGTTTTGGTGCAATAAAGTCTTTTATGATCACCAACATTATTTGATGATTTAAGAATATGTTCAAGAACACATATTATTGCATCTCCACAAAAAGAAAGACATTCATACCCCCAAGTGGTCTCTGCATGGTCAATCTTGGAATAATCTTCAAGAAACCGATCAAAAACTGGAAACAAATTTTCACAGCAATTGGTAGACATGTAAATCAACTTCCAAAGTTGAAGAATTTGCACAAAATCAAGATTCTTTTGGGATCCCGTTGCGAAAAAGACATAAGGGTAAGTTAAAAAACGAGAGATTACAATATCCCAATTGTCATCAAGCATTGATTTACCATCTATGTGATCTTTCAAGCAATTTGCTATAACAATCCAGTAATTTAAACAGTTGGGTATCAAGAATTTGTTCAATAAACATGTCAACGGATGAAGAATATCATAAGAATCATAAGACCGGAGCAAGAAAGTCACAAACTTTGACATTTTTGATGCGTCAAAAGTTGAATTTATTATGTCATGAAAATAGAGTACTATAAAATAAACAACCGGTGAAACCATGTTATCATCCTTATTTAATTCATTCATGTTTTCAGCATACTTGGTGTCAAGTTTCATCTTGTATAAAGGAGATCCCAAGATCAACGGTTGTAATTCTTCGGTAGCAATCTCTATGAAGTCAAGAAAAGTTTGACCAATACCACTTTCTGATATCTTCTTTAGACAGTTAATGATCGTATTAATGCATGACATAATCTCAGTAAAACAAACACTTGATCTTGATAAATTAAGTTGAACAGTTTTCAATGAAGAACGAAATATTTTTAAACCAGCATCACACCCAACCTCCCCGTGACTGATGAAAAAGTTAACCATTTTGACAAAAAAGTCAAACTGACTCAAATTCCAACGCATCCATTTAATGGGATAACGGTTTTCATCATCTATTTCCGTTGCTAACGCGTAGCTATCAATGATTTTTAAACAAAACTTCCACGACCAGATGTTTTTACCATCGGGTCCCACTTTAAAGACCGTTTCAATCATAGGTTCAAGAACGGTTTTGATGACAAAAGAGTGGTTAACGTGAATGTCAAGTTTGTGGAGCAAATATTTCCAAGTGTTTAAGCAGGATAAGTGGACTGATGAATCACATTTACTTGATATGACTCCAATTAGTGGTGTCATTATGAGTTTAATGCTTTTGGTTAATCTGTTAGTTTCAAAGATATTATTGTTATCTTCATACGTTTGCTGTGTTGCAACTTTTGTTGTTGATTCTTGTGTTGGTAGAATGATTAGAGCATCAATTAAAGATTCCCAAGCAATCTGCAAGAAAAGTTTTACAATTAATTGCCACCAAATACATGTTTAATACATTAATTACTTTTATAAAATAGAGTTAATTACACAAATGGTCCTTGTGGTTTGGGCAAAATAACAAGTTTGGGTACTAAGGTTTTTAAAGTAACAAGTTTGGGGTTTGTTCTTTCAAATTCATAACGAGTTTGGGTTATAAGGCTAACTTTAGTTAACCTTCGTTAAATCAGGGTGAAATGACCAAAATACCCTTTGATTATTCAACAAGTCAGAGAATGTTTTGGTCATTAAACTCTAATTTAATGAAGAGTTAGCCTTAATATTAAAACTTGTTACAATATTGAAAGCACAAACCCAAACTTGTTACTTTTTTTGCATAGTACCCAAACCTGTTACTTTGCCCAAACCACAGGGACCATATATGTAATTAACTCCAAAATATATACAGATAAGAAAAAATAAAAATGAATCAGCCCAACTAGAAAGGTATTGAAATTACCAGTGAAGCAATTTTGACTTGTGGATCACTGTCAAGAAATGTTTGTTCAGGAATTTTTAACAGTTGGTTAATTAACTGCCTGTTTTTTATCGCATAAGATCCTATTAGGCGCGTATACCAACCCCATGCTTGCATTGCTTGAATCTTCATGCCTTTTTTTAACAGTTCTTCCATTGCATGAAGTAATTTTCTTTTAACATCCACAATAACTACCTGTTTAAACAACAAATAACCTCATTATTATCGGATATGACATTATCAAAATCTGAATATATCACCGTAACAAAACGGGTTGTAGAAAATAGCGTTTGGATGTGCATTTGCTGTTTGAAATTTATTAAAATGTTAACGGTGATTGTTTTAAGATTATTAAATATATCAATTTTCAGAAGAAATTGTTTATCCAAACATAAAACATTAAACCCTAACTGTTGCAACTTCAAATCACAATAATCAAATAACCATCGAGTACACAAATCCAAACACCACTAAACAGAAATTCTCATAATTTAGGGACCCTGCTTTCGTAAAAGCTGCATCAAGACATGACAATAAAACCAAAATTGCACATAATAAACAGTAAACATTAGAACAACTTTATTATTTGTAACATGTACTTTCAAACCATATTTTTGTAATATTATATACCTTAGATAGAGCTGCTGAAGGGGGACATATTAAAGATTTAACTTTCTGTAAACATCTTTCTGACATATCTCGCTCCCTTTTATCTGCACTAATAAGTCTTCTATATATTGGTGGACCCCACAAATTTGATGTCTCATTCATCTTTTCACTCACTTGAGTTTCCAACTTCATCACAGCCTGCACCAGCAGCCATTAAAGCAGATATTAATAATATTAATACTTTTAATAATAAAAAATTAAAAATAATGATAGGGTTACAAAATTATAAGATAAAAATGTTGACCACATTTGACTAAATTGTTATACCTGCATGGCTTCAAAAGTTGTTGATAGAGATCCAGTAGGATTCTCAAGAGCATGAACTATTGTGCGTACTAAAGAGTCAATATGTGCATTTAATAATACTGGATTCAGTTGTTGAACTGATATGCACCATACTCCTAAATTACAAACAGACTGCAATTAAAATATAAAATTCAGTACCAATGAGCATATGTTTGTAAGTAATTGTTTTATTGTATGTGATTTCAAGCTAATTGCAACTTTAACCTTAATTCGAGTTGACAAAATGACATTCTGCAAAGAACTTAAGACCATAACAGCATCATCACCTGCCACACCCACAAATAAAAATTAATAAATAGAAATTAAAAAAAAAATTTAAAATTAATCTAAACCTTCCTTAGTTATTCAAAACATATTATTAACTCAACACTTTAAAAAAACTATTTTTATAGATTCAAGCAATACAGGAAACAAGATCTCTAGCAGCATCTGTTGTGACAATTCATTTTTTTTATTACGTAATCACTCTAAATAAAGTAACAAGATATTGTAACGTTTATATGTAAATAATTTATAAACTGTTTTCTTACTAATTCATAAGATGTGAAGTTTATATGCAATCAACTACTTAATGATGCTAATTCACTAATCAATGTACTCACCTGAGATACCGATAACAATGGATGGATGGTAAATCATGAACCCCATACACTTCAAAGCCTGTGAAGCTCTGCAATTGAAAAGATCCATACACAAACAAGTATTAGCAAGAACAAATTAGCAAAATCACAGTCCATAAGTCAAAATTTTCCAAATTCAATAATCAATAATGAAAAAAAACTTACACTTCCTCGTCATCGTTTGAAAAATCATTCGCCATCGATGACAGAAGAACGTGCGATGAATCAGCTAACGATTGAAGGAGAGAAGGATCAGTAGTGGAGTGTTCTTGGAGTTGTAATAACGTCGAGTAAAGGGACGATTTTTCTGATTTTGAGTTATCACTAGTACAAGATGACAACAGGGATTTCAGTTCATCGAGTTGAGTCATGAAATCCCCCATTGCTTCTCGTTTAGAATTAGGGAAATTGAAGTATCGATTGTTTGTAGATATGAACCCTAGTTTGGAGGGGGATTCCGCTGCAATTTTCGCGCCATATGTAAATTTCTATCCCCTTGAAGAAAGTAAAATTTACTCTACGACTTTGCATCTTTTGATAACATGCAAGTTCAGTACTCAGAGTTCTTGTTTTCCTATTTCTTTAGTAGTTTGATCTACAATTACTAGGCCTGTAAACGAACCGAACAGTTCATGAACTGTTCGTGAACTGTTCGGCGGGAAGTTCGTTTATGTTCGTTTAG
>WOUH02000006.1:827685-839898 GCA_009936405.2 Stevia rebaudiana | reverse complement strand
GGCCCGAACCGCTGACTTGAAACGTAGCGTTAAGAAAAAAAAAATTAGCCTAAATTCCCGCCCCTGCCTCCGTTTTTTCCAAGCTCCGCCACTGCATATTTCAGTTTTCACTTGCATCAAACCACGATCAACAAAACATATAACTAATGCTAGTGCTAGCCTACCATCAATATATATATATATATATAGAAGTTTCATTGGAGAACTATAAAAAAAGAGCAAACTAAAAACACTTGTGAGTCGTTGATCTTTAGTACAAAATAATTCAGTACAAAAAATATAATACAAAAAATTTAGTACAAAACATATGTAACATGGTGATTTTTTTTTGTAGGTCTTGAACATGATTTCAACATTGTTTATAAGAAAAAAACATACACAACTGTAACATATATAGGTGTGACACAAGTGTATCCAGTTTTGGTGCTTATTACGTCATTTTTTTCAAAAAAGTTCTAAATAATGTCTCTGTGATTAATTGATTTTTTCATAAATGGTGACGAAATATTGTTTAAAACCTGTGATATATATAATTATTGTTTTAACAAAGTAACAAGTAAACTGATAAAAAAACATCCAACATACACACACGTTTATATACATATATATGTTCACAAAGACTTGACTCATTTACAAACCGGATTTATATATTCAAACCTCGATTTCATATAAAGAAACAGGTGGTTAATCATTCAATTCTCATTTCCCGTGAATATGATAGATCATGATGCAAGTGTGAACATATATTCTAAATCTAAAACTTAAACTTCCTTTTCCTTATTATTTTCCCTATAAATACATGCATGCTTACCAACAACGTCTTTAAATAATTCAACAAATCAGCATTCACCCATATATGGCCGATCTTAAGTTGAATCTGATGGTGGTTATCATGGCATATATGCACTTTCATTGCAAAGTGGTCGGAGAAGTATATGTTGTCGGGGATAAATTCGGGTGGAATGTTCCTCCAAACAAGACATTTTACACCTTATGGTCAGCGAGTAAGCAGTTCAAGAAAGCCGATGTTCTTTGGTTCAACTTCACAACCAATAAGGATTCAATCGCGGTAGTGAAAGAGGAAGCGTATCACTCATGCGACATAAAGGACCCGATTCGACTCGAGCCCACCGGACCCGATCGAATCTCATTGCTCACACTCGGATCTAACTTTTTCATATGCACCAAACTAAATCATTGCAAACTTGGTCAGAGGTTCATAGCGAATGTTTCCCCCTAATTAGAGAGGTTTGTGTTACAAGTGTTGATGTATGTGGAGCATTAAAGTAGTAATTGAGTCGAGTCACTCGCGTGATTCTTGTGATCAGCTTGTTAAAAGTTTGAATTTAGCTGAGTTTAAATGAATTTGGGGTCGAATTCGATCTTATATTGAGGCTCGTTTTATAACTTTTAAACCTAACTCAACTTGAGCTTGAACTTCACATGTCAAGTTTGACTAGGCTCGCAGGCAAAAACGAGACTATTTTTTTTACATATCTTATAATTATATAATATAAATATACAAATAATAAATAATACTATATATGTGTGTGCAAAGGATTTTTATATATGTATATTTGAACACATTTAAAACAATTGTAAAATATCGCTAATTTTGTGATGAATAATTAACCTACACCCTAGTCTATATTGTTAAAAATATAAATCAATCAAAACTAAACAAATAAACATTAGCAAATATGACATATCACCAACTAAGGTAGGTATAACTTTTGCAAAAACAATTAAAAAGATGAATTATGCAAGGATTATCAGACACATATGAAGAAACAACCAAACTGCAAAGAGTTAAAACTCCCATTAAAGAGTTACCTATTACATGATGATAATACAGACCTAAACATGACCTCTGTAACCCGAACGATTTAGAGGTCCGGTTTTTTAAACCGAATTTATGACAGCAAATGTCAAATATGCCCCTTTAATGTCACTAAAGTTAAGGTTTCAGGATTCCTAATTCTATAACAGATAACAGATCCAGATTACAGAAATGTTCCATCAACAATAAGATGCCATCATTAAAAAAGATCTTCATAATGCAGCAACACCACTTACTCTATCTTTATATCCTCCCATGAAGGTTTGACCTCGTCAACTTCCGCTTTTGTTGTGGGGTCCGCTTCTTCAACCGCAGGTTTGGTAATCACTTCCCCTGGTGAGGGCGTTATCGGGTTTTCAAGCACTTCTTCAGTAATGCCTTTTGCAGCCTCCTCGCCTTTTACCTCGTGTTTGTCGGCTTCTTCAGTTACAGTATTAGGTCCTTCCTCTGGTAAGGGTAGTTTTGGTATTTCACACGTTTCTTCGCTCGCCTCTTTTACAGACTCACCTTCATTCACCACAGTATCTGGTTTAGTTTCTTCCTCTGGCTCTGAGGGTATTATAGGGATTTCACGTGTTTCTTCATCAACCTCTTGCTTTGACTCATCTTTGACCTCGTTGACCGTTTTATCTCCTCCTTCCTCCGACAGGGGTATTTCTGGGATTTCACACTTTTCACCGGCCTCTTCTTTCGCCTTGTCATCATCTTTCTCAACCTCCTGCATCTCAACATCTTCTTTCTCTTTCTTGTCTTTCTTTGAAGACGTTGACTTTCTTGACCGTTTTTTGACCGGCTCGGTTTCAGCTGGCGGTGGAGTTGACTTTGACTTTTCACTGATCCTTGTTGACCTTCTTGGAGTCTCACCACTTCCCCAGTCAAACTCTGAGAACTTGGGCCCACCAGGGTTTGATTTCAAATACTGTTCTAACTGCTTCCTGTTGGTAAACTCTTCGCCTGTTGGTGACGTAAACACAACCTCATTCTTCTTTGGTGTCCCTTCTTTCTTTAGCAAGAACTATAATGATAAGGGTATTTTAGGTATTTCACAAAATAGTCACAAACACTACCTTTACATTATGTGTTAACTGTTAAGTCAGTTGTTGCATTTCATTTTTTTTTTTAATAAAACTAGAAGTAAATCAATCAAGATTATTGCTAATTTTAATCAATCATGTTAATTGCAGAAATTGTAAATGCCTCAATGGCATAATTGATAATTGTTTACTAAGAACCATTAAAAGGATACATTATGAATTAAAGGTGATAGTAGAAAACCTTAAAGGAACTTTTAGAGATTAACTATTAACCCAAAATTTCACCAAAAGAAAACCTTTAATCTATCTGAAGTTAAACAAACACTGACCAATCGAAGGATAACTAGACCTATAATTCAATTCATAAACTAAAAAATTTATACAAACAAGACTCACCAATCTTTGAATCTAAATATATTTAGAGACCCTTATGTTAAGATCTACTCAAACATAATCATATTTACAGACTTTTAACTTCATGCCCTAATTGAAACAAAAAATACTAAAACAAACAAACGCAAATCAAAAGTCAAATAATTTTTTTTTTGAAGAGCAGTACACTGTACACGTTTTCCCCAATTTATCACAGTCGAACTCAATTCACAAAAATTAACGAGAATGTAAGCAGAGAATTAAGGGATTTGTATGAACCAAACCAGTACACATGACCTATGCAAGATGAATCGCAAGATAACAGTAACTTGAAAGACCCAAGTTTCTTCGAATTAATAGGACCGCACAACACATAAAAAAACCCTAATTTTGAAATCCCACCAAGAACGAACAAAATTCTACCAAGAACACTAAATTTAAGTCAAATGAACTACACCCGAACTAAATTCAAGTAACTAACAAACAATGTAAGCACAAAATCTAGCATAACCCATATTCAATTTAAGATTGATTGTACGGATAAGAGTGAGAGAGAAAAAAACCGTTTTCTTCCAGCCCGAAGGTGCAGGGAGATCCAAGGAAACCGTCTCGTCGTTCAGACCAGTGCTTGCCATTTTTAGTACAAAAAAACCTAGAAAATCAGAATGAAAAAAACAACGAACTCTGTAAGTCTGTAATTAAGGAAGAAAGATAAACATAAATCATGAATCATAAACTGTAGCAATTCGGGTCGTGTACGAAAATGTTTGAAATTCAAAAGGAGGTTGGTCGAAATTCACTCTACCTTGGTGACTCTCTCTCTCTGCTACTTGGATTTTGTTTCAACAAGTCTTGTGTGTTCAAACTGAAAACTTACGCGACGAATGTAAGCAGTCTAAATATATAAGAAAATACTTTGTTTTGCCCCCTTAAAGTGCAATAAATTGAATTACATGGCCCACGTGGCATCATTTTAACTATTCGATTTTCTTTTTTCGTATCCATCGGGTTGGAGAAAAGCATTTAAAGAAAAATCTCAAATACGGTTATAGATCTAAGTTTTAAAAGTCGTAAAATATGTTAATGTTATACTCAAATTAAAAAAAAAAAAAAAGATTGTTTTAAAAAATAACAAAATTTGTTCCCTCATAATCTCAAATGTCAATACCCGATAGCAAAAAAAAAAAAAACTGACGTAGACGCACTCGTCAAGTTTCCTTTTCAAACATAAGTATTTAACGCAACAATTTAGAATTTTCGGTTTATCTAAATAATTCATCACGAACTCAATGCGAATATCAAAACATATTGTAATTGTTATCACTTTGTCGACATGCTATCATTATGGCATAAAAGCCACAGGAATTAAAAAGCCGATCACAAACCTAAGCCATAACAACCTAATACACTTAGCAAACCTAAAATAGCAGAAAAAATTTGGGCGGGACACAACCTCGAACCCAGGCCATTAGCGGTGACAAAAATTTTAATATTAAAACGTAAATTTTAAACACGTCAAAGCTGCATTCACTCCATTTATTTAAGGGCTAACGTATAAACTAAAACCATTGTAACCAAAATGAAAACACCCAAAACTTTTCTGTTACCATGGTTTATCTTAATAATACACACGTATATATGGTAATAAAAATATTTAACTGGGTTTGATAAGAAATAGCACTATTGATCACCGTTATCAAAAAAGACAACGGTAGACTCACAAAAGAGGACAAATTTTTTTCCCATTTTCATATTAGCGTCACATCAGATTTATGCATTTTTCTCTAATTTTCCACATTTTGCACTATATTGTCCCACCTTTCCACACTTCCACATATACTAGTTTTTTTCCTTCTCCACCTCTCGTCTTCACCCGGTGTCTCTACACCACCATTTCCCGCCCTGCACCCTCTCCACGTGAATTACCGAGCTCCACTCCGTGTGACCTTATCCTTTTGTCCATCGTCACCAAAACTAATGCGACATTTAGGCACATCCCACACTCCAAACATGAAACACCTTAGCCATTGAAATATTCAGTTTTTTATGAACGTGAGTTGATCAATGTTTAAGAATTCTTTCTACGCTTAATAGCTTTTTTATTAATAACTTTATCTTTTATCATTATATTAAGCATATAGAGATTGAATATCAGACTAAGGTGCTGTTTGTTTTTTAAGAGGTAAAACGTCTGCAGTCTGCGAACCACATCTGTAGACATCTGCAGAAGAAGAGGTGGACCAAACCTCTGCAGTCTTCAACAAGAAGACTGTTTGTTTTTTAACGTCTGCAGACTGCCAGAACTAACTAAAATTTAAATAAACTGACTTTTAAAACTTACAAACGTACTTCAAAAACAATGTTACACAAAAATGTTACAGAACTTGCAATGTTTTATATATTATTATGCTATGATACATGTGACAAGACATGCAATAATATAGAATTGAAATTGTAATAATCCAATTACAAAAGATCAAACACACTTGTTTTAAACGACTACAATAATAAAAATCAACTAATTTTTCCCCGTCTTGTCCCCTTCTCCCCGGTGTCTATTGTATGCAACAATCATCAAGTTTTTGAACATCAACATGAGAATCGCCAGTTCTACACAAATAACATTAAACCAAACCAATCAAGTTGTCCAACATCAACTCCAGTTAGGATCCATCTCTAACAAAAATCCAAAATGAAAATCAGTTTTTGTTTATAAAAATACAAGATGCTAATGAGGAACTACATGAACGATGAATTAAGAACACAAGATTGAACTTTTTCACTAGTGGGAACTAAAATTTCAAAAGCAATTGATACAACTAAGAACACAAACAAAAGTGGTTAAAAGACTTGTTAGAATATTAAGTTTAATCAATCTGGTAAATTTTGAAACCATTTCGACATCTTGAGGATCAGCTAGATACAACTATTTCTAATCAATGAAATAACTTATGCATCCAAAACATAAGGTTTAATCATTGTTTAAATTGACAACTAATATGATATTAAATTTATAGCCCATCTTAAAACTTTCAGAAAACTTTTCTAATGTACAGGACTACAGGTTAATGAAAAATCAAAGAATCCTTTCGGCTTTCATGTGAAGCCACTGGCTACCATGTAGACACTCACGAAGAACACCCAAAGGAACAAAAAGATGGACTTTCAATTCAAGATTAGCAACTAAACAACTCACAAAACCTTCAAGATTAAACTAAACAACTCACAAAAAATACAATTTAAGAAGAATACAAATTGAAAAAAATGGAATTAAGCAAAGTATTTTGATATTTGATACCTGAAATCGGAAGCGGTGAACGTATTTGGGGAAGGTCGGAGCTGTGAAATCGTGAAGCACTAATGTTGTCTCTGGCGGGCAGTGGACGCCGACTCGCCGGTCCGAGATGCGTGAACGAATTTGGCGTAAAACCCTAGCGAGGTTGGTTCCACGTACAGATGAACAATAGTTCTAAATTGAAAAGTGGTTTCAACCTGTGGGACGGTACAAGTCGAGCAGATCGGAGCAGGTCGGAGCAGCACATCGCCGGAGAGCAACAGGTCGCTGGACGTCGCCGGAGACGACGGTCGGACGTGAGATCGCGGGAGAGGTCTATTTCGGTGAGGAAGATGGGAACGGTGGGTGGGGGCTGAAGCGTGTTTTCTGAGGTTTTTTAGTTTTGAAGAGGTTAGAGACATCAGAAGTGGGTGGTCTGTGTCTTCAAGAAGAAGAGGACGCGCAGACCTTTTTTAATAAAAGGTCTTCCGGAAAACAAACGCTCTGCAAACCCTAATGTATGCGCGTGGTCTGCGCCGCGCAGACATAAGAGGTTTGGAAGCTCTCCATAGAAACAAACACCACCTAAATTAATACAATATACCAACTTTATTCTACTTAAAAAGAAAATTTTATAAAAAAATGAGAGTTAAAATAACATTTTACTGAATTCATTTTTTAATAGTTTGGAATACCAATTTCGCTTAATTCTATAAATTGAAAACTATACATTTGGTAATCATTTTTGCTTTTAACTTAATTCTTATTAATAATTATATAAAAAATAAAGAAATTTACGGTTAATAACCAAGTTTTCTCAAGTGTTTCAATTAAGTCATTTAAAGTTTTTTTTTCTTTGAAAGTCACTCAACTTTCAATAATTGTTCCAATTTTATGTAATTTAAAAAAAAATATATATTTTTTTTAAATTAATCAAGGCAAATATTTGATCATATGTACAACGAAAGTCGTGAGAAGTTGTGATTCACACCATATATTTTATTTAGCAAGGTAGAAAGTTGTGAGAAGTTGTGATTCACACCCTCTATTTTATTTAGCAAGGTATTGATGTGGTCTCATAAGTTTTTGATAAAAAATCTCATAGTTAAAAGACATTATATACATTTTAATAGTTTTAGCATGTTTATTGATGTTATTCTATATTATTTTTTCAAGTTAGATAAATATTATCATTATTCAACTTAGAACATCTAAAAAACACAATCACCCATTACAAATCGATTACTATTTATTAAAAGTGTTGGCAGGGGATTGCCTAAACCAACATTTCATAACTTTATTTACGTATAGTTACACCCATAAGGTTGTTACATACACATCTAGCCCATAAAGTCCCTTGCCATCTAGGGATGGTCGGGTTTGTAGTTTCCAAATGGTGGTGAGTGGTGTCCCCTACCACCCGGAGATGGTCCGGTTTTTGGTAACCAAGAAGACGCACCCTCACGAGGTCGAGATAGTCCACCTAGTGTTAGTGACTCATACGTTTGATCTATTTTTTGAACTCTTGACGCTTGAGTGAAATAAACATCTTGATGTATCAACAAAAGAAGAAAACACAAAGTTAGAACGATGAGGGACCTCATGATGAAGGTAAGTTTTTACCAAAACTAAGAATAAGGAATTGTATGTATTTTTTGTACTTGTTAGTTTGGTAAAAGATGCTGCAATTTATAGACAAGAATGTGTCCATCGCCACACATGTTTTGCACTCCTTACAAATTTCATCATCACATATTCACATATATTGAGCTCGTATTAAGCATTTACCTTACAACTAATCAAATGTTCACATTTTTTTTTCAATCGGCAGACTACCTATCTATTAATAGACAAAGAACACGCCATAACATGTCATTCCAACTTATGATTCTTTCCACTTAGATGAAAACTAGGGGCGTCCCCAACCCTAAATTAAGACTATACGGTGCGCTCAGGTGAGTGGGGTTTGAGTGGGTGTGCCACGTAAGAGAGAAAGTGAGTAAACTGAGTGAGTGGAAAAGTGAAGATACCCAGGTGAGTGGAGGCTTGAGTGGGTAAAAAGTAGAATGTTGACGTGTTGTTTTGTGATTGGTATGAGGGTAATGTGAAATAATATGATTGATTGAAATAAAAATGAAAATTACAAAAAACAAAAAACAAAAAAGAAACATAGGAGGGTAACTCACGGGACCGCGGGGCAGTGTTTGAGGCTTGAGTGGGCTCACCCACGCCCTTCTCACAGCCCATACCGGATAGTCCAATAAATTCACTAATCTCCAAATTATGAAGAAACACCCAAAAAAACATGTAATTTAAGCTCTACGGTTGGTTCCTCGTCCCAATCCACATCCTCATATATTTTGCAAAACCCAAACCCACTTTCTATAGTTGAGGATAAAATTTAATCCCCATATTTTTATTTATTTATTTATTTTTATTTTTTTTAGAAGTGGTTATGAGTAGAGGATAGAAAAAAAAAATCAATGATAAAAGTATAAAAGATATCATGTAATTAAAATGGGGATAGTTATGAGGAAGCTGACAGTGCGAGATATTTTGATACTGGAAAAATAAATTTATAGGAATGATGATTTTTGGTCGATTACAAGAATGAAGACGAGGAAGCTAGTATGCTTTACTCTTGCTATTGCCGTTATTAAGCAAGTTAATCAAACATATTTTAGAGTAAATTCTTTTTAATTATTACTTTTATTAAAAGCGACTAATAAGTAGAACGTTGTAAATCTGTCAATAATCAGAATATAGAATAATTACAAAAATATGTTGGTACATGCAGGTTTAAAACTTTTTTTTATAATGTTTAAATAGTTCAAATTAATACTATATTTAATTAGTCTCCACTTATAAACATGTGTATTATACAGGGTTACATAATCAACATTTAAAATTTTATCATTAAATCATTAGTCTATACTTTGCAAGACTTATTAGTTCCAGTCCGCCCTTAACAGTTAGGGACGAAAACTTTTGAAACTTGAAATGTTAGTGACGAAACTGTTAGCACTTGAAATTTTAAGGACAAAAAATGTTAAAACCTGAAACGTTAGGTATGAAAATTGTAAAGACTTGAAACGTTAATAACAGTTTCTATTAAGGGTGGAGTGAAATTGTTAAGCATTGTAAAGATATGGATGAAAAGTTTTGTTTAGTCTTGTAAGTATATAAGATAAATACTTAATTATATAATAACAAATTTAAATGATTTTAAAACTTATATCCATTTTAGAATTTAATATAAATAAAAATTATCAAAAAATAAAAAAATTAGTGTTGTCATATGGTATTATTTAACATCATTTATTAGCATAGAATTATTAGAAGAAAATATACCTTGAACCTTACTTATTACTTTTTCTAGAATTTTCATATTGTTTATTCTTTAAATATTTGGTTTATCAAGTTAAGGCCCAAGAAAGCAGATGGGCGTTCAGGGATCCAAAGTGACAAGACAAATAAATCCTCATTACCAATGATATCCTCCTCTAATACTTGAGATGAGTGTATGAGATACTTTCATATAGAGAGATCATGTTTAAGCCTCATTTAAGACATGAAAAACTCCCGAATTAACATGTACATGTATGTATTCACAATTTGACATGCACCTTGAAATATCTGTCTTGTCTTCATAGACATATCAATGTCTTTGTATATATATATGAATGTACATTTGCTCTCTTGATAAGACTGATCTAATATCTAAAATACAAAGAAACAATTAAGTTGGTTTGTAAACCATGTGCATGCCTTCTCAAGGACTCAAGGTTTACAAACTAAAAGGGTTTCTAACTTTTTTACATGGTAAAAATCAATATAAGTGTGCACTCTCAAATTGTTGAGGGTCAATTAAGTATCATGATATAGACAAAGACGTGTAGGTTTATGAGTAGGATGTGCGATTTAGTCAGCCGTTAGATTATAACTTAAACAGACATGCTTAGGCAAATCAAAGTTATTGACGTTGCATATGCATTGCTTTAATCTCACTGATAACGCCTAATGCGATTGAGATTGAACCTCATATTGTATCTTCACATTGTTATATGCATACGTAAAAGTCGTCAGTCTCTTCTAGCGAAGATAAGGCTATGTATTATACCTTAATGAGTGTGAAAATAGGATGACATTAATATATAAAGACAAAGGTTTATTATAGTTTCTCAAAAAACTAGAGAACCAAGGGTAACCGGCTCGTCGAATAGTGTATATATATATAGTTTAGCTTTTAGCTTTATAGGTTTTAGTATCACAAAACAAACTTTTAAGACATTATTTATCACAAAGTGTTGTGTCTTGTTAACATCACACAAGACGTAAATAATTAACTAAAAGCATTGCATAAACATTAAACAATTATACTTATTGTTATGTAATCACAAATATCATAATCGTGCCACTTTCTTACTGACTGTATCTGTCATGCAACAAGTCTAAATCTTTTATGTGATTGATTTGCCTTAAACTAAGCATAATTCTAACATGAACAAAACATATAGTTTCAATATAAACCAGATTCTTAATCAAACCGCAAAATTCTTAACAGAAAAACGTAAGTAATTCTTGTTAATTTAAAAATGTCTGTAACAACTAATTTGAAAATAACAAAGTCCACCGTAAAAAGAGATCAAAACTTTTACAACAAATCATCCTTCTTTTGAGGTTCTTTTCATGGACCAAAAGTCGGCTTCATACTCATAAAATTGCCTTCTGCATTCTATCCGTCTCTTCATGCTCAACCTTCAGGTTAAAGTTAACGGGTCAAAACAGATTTGAGTAAAACAGGTCATCTTTTACATATTTTATAAAAAATAAAAGTTTTAACTATGATTACAAAGACAATATTATCTAAACAACAATCTAAATTTAAAAAAAAAAAGTTTTACAAGCCATTTGACTTGTTCCCTTTTAGCTAACTGTTTATTTGAAAAGTAGTCAAAACATGTTTTGATGCAGATTAAGTTGGTTTAACCCTGCCAATACTATTTTGTCCAGTTTCTATACATTTTCTTAGAAGTAACAAATGTTTTAATTATTATGATACCAAATATTAATAAAAAAATAATATAAGTACCATAAAATTCCCATTTAAAAAAAAAGGGTTAAAAAGATTACATGTGATGAAAATAAAAACTGAACGACGTTCCACTTCTAGCTAATTTCTTTTTAGGTTGACCCGTTAGGAATTTAAATACAATCCCAACGGATGAATCGATTCAGCTAACGAAATCCCGATTTAAAAAACTGCTATTATTCAAATATTAAACTAAAATAACAATAATATGTACCTCAACAAGTACTCTTCCTTTCTTCTTTTTAGCATCTTTCTCCTTTTTCTTAAGGGCATATTTGGAATCTTCCCTCCCTCTCTTTCGTTCCACCGCCACTTTTTCCAATTCATCATCATCATCATCATCATCCATCGCATCTGTCATTTAAATTATGAATAAAAGAATGTAGGTAAAAACGAAACATATAGCACTAATCTAAACTAACCATTATCTTATACTTGGTATAAATTGATTAATCAGATATTAATTAATCGCCCGTTTGCGATGCGCGCATATAATGTATATATGTGTGGACTGTCGAGGAGCAAAAGTAAAATTGCACTAGTTTTAACGTTATTTTACTTATTTTTGTGAAAATAACGTTAAAAGCGTTGGGTTGATGGT
>WOUH02000006.1:806027-819063 GCA_009936405.2 Stevia rebaudiana | reverse complement strand
TTGGGAGGGGTGATGATGTGGCAGAAAATTTGGGAGGGGAAGGATTTGGAAGGGGTGATCATTACACATAGTCTAAGGTCACTTAGTTGGAACCTTTATGCTGTAAATTTTTTTTTTTGTGTTTATTCTAGTCTTTGTTTTATTCTCCATTTCAGGTTTCTTTATATATTAAAAAAAATTCCAACAATTATAAAACCAATTCTATATTTTCACTAAAAACTATATTTAAAATAACACTATAAATACTCAAACCTGATAATCTTATTTCTTATCCTTACAAATCCAAAATACGTCAAAAACGAAACAATATCTTCTCCGTTCCAAAACCACACCCATATAATATGCCGAAAATCACTCTAGATTATGAACGGGCCTTCAGGTTAACTGATGAGAAAGCCGACGCAACTAGCGAAGAGGAAGAATTACAGAAGTACAGAATGAAGATGAATGAAGATGGAGCGCAGTTTGAAGCTTGTCAAAACCTCCAAGTGGGAGATTGTTGAGTGTGGAGACTTTGGGAGTCCGTCAGCCCTAATGGGCCGTCACTCGGGTTGGGCTTAGCTTGTAGGTTAAGTTAGTAACCCTAGATCAATCACTATATATATTATCATTGTACATGTAATTCAGAGAGCATCTGATTAATAATATAAACGCTAGATGCAATCTGTGGACGTAGGTCACCACGACCGAACCACGTTAAATCCTCGTGTCCTATTTCACGTTTACTGTTTTACCGTGTGTTTGTGTGTGTGATATCCCAAACAATAAGAGTATGCGCCATATGACCCTTGGGCATTTGATAACGATGTCAATAAAGATGCACTAATCGTTGGGTGGAACCACGAACCATGGGAAGAATGTGCGATACGAATTTGGATTACTCATTTTAATCAATATAATGATTAGTTATGTTTATTTTATATTTTAATGAAATTGGTTTAGAATTTTATATAATTTTGTATTTGGTTAATGTAATTTAATTTATTACCTTTTTTCTTTTCAAAATTAGTTAAGAATTAATCAAATTAATTTATAAATTGGTCAGATCACACATATTATACCTTACAAACACAAGTTATATTTTATTTCAGTATCTCCACAAATAAATTATACGTTACAAACACAAGTTACATTTCATTCTATATCGGATCCCACAGATAAGTATACTTTACAAAACTTATACATTACAAAGACAAATTAATTTACAATACCAACATTGGTTGCATTTCATTCTAAAATCTCACAAATACTACTACAGCATAGGGGATCTACCCTACATAAATGGCAAGGACACATATAAAGACGAACATTCCAAGACCACCATGACATGTCGTCGGTGTTATCTGTCAAAAAATTTGTCACAGGTTATCGACATATACAAATCCCACAGTTATACAAAAGGGGTTTCCGACCACTGGCGCATCATCTTTGGGGCCTAGGTGGCCCCGACCACCGCTGTTTTTTTTTTCCTTTGTAGTTCGAAATTCTTGAGTTTCATTAAGAACTTTTTTATATATATAGGCCGGCCTCCCATATTTTTTTCCTAAAATTTTATGTATAAATTCTCAGTCCCTCACTTTTGTTTTCCTAACATTTTTATTATTTTATATATATAACAAAGTTGAAATTGTGATTTTATTAATTTGTTTAGACTTTTTTACTATTCTTTTGATAAGCAAGAAAATAAATGTCACAAAGCTTTAACAAGTGAGCCACAAGAGGCCAATGTGGGGACTAGCCTACTTGATAGAGGTTTGCCTCTTATAACGAGAAGTATTAAGTTCAATCTCAAGCAAGGATGGTTATAGGAGTAATTTAGGATTAGATAGGATTTGCTAAAAAAGAAGTGAGACACGAGAGTATGAAAATCAACAACAAAAATAATTCTGAAGTTCCACAACCATAGTTAAACAATAATGAAGTGGATTTTAACCATTTAAAAAGGAGATCCAGCTAAACGGGATAGAATGTGGGAGTATCCGGTTAATTTAAGGGAACAAATAAGACGGACTTATCTTGCTTTAGGATATTGCCAAATACATCTTACGGAGTATCAAAATAACACAGACTCATACTCATTGGTTCCAATATTCTTGGTTCGGTATTTTTCCGAATTGGTTAGAGTATTTTTCCAACAACACATTCTTGTTATTGTTTTATATATGTTGGTTTTCATGTGTAAGATCGGTTATTCGAATGAATACAAAAAAAAACATATATATCTAGAGTTTTTATGTTTGAACGACCCGAATCGAATCACTACCTGAACCGCTGACCCAAACATATAAACCGACATATATTTAAAGGAAAAAATTTATGTGTCACGTGATTTTCAGCCCCTTACGTCTTCTTTTTCAAGCTCTGCCACCGTTTCCGACCTGTTCCGTCAAAGAACCAACGGAGGCTTTCAATGGTATAACAACTGGCCGTTTTCCGGCAGTCAACCGATCAAATTCCGGCCTTTGACAATCTGTAATCCGGCGGTACGCCATCTGTAACTCAATATTTATATTAAATAAATATTCTCATGATATTCTAAAACGTATTTCGAATCATTTGAGTGTAAGCAGAATTTCGATACGAGCGACGGTTTGAAAGTTACACGCAAAACGATGCAACGCTCCATAGGCCTGAAATCCCGACACCTCCTTTCAAGGTGAAATCAATGGGGTTAGATAGGAAATGGAAAATTGTGAACTTAGGCGAAAACCGCGCGCGAAACGGAGTCCGAACGAAGCGGGAAACACTAAAACAAGTTAACCAGTCTGATTAAACCACGAGATGACACGTGTCACCTCGTGAAACGTGCCAAGACACATGGCAGAACCACAAAGCTGCTGGCAATCGACTGGACACGTGGCAGAAGAGGGTGGCAAGTCAGCACGACACGTGGCAGCACGCGGTGAGCCACGCAGGCTGACCACCTACGCACGTCGCGCGGTGGTCTCTCCATGGCTGCGCGCCACGCAATCCTTCCCCATATATGCTTATAAATAGCCGACTTTGACTCCAGCCCATCTGCACATCCATCTTGAAGCAGAAACACACACACGTCCGATTTCTCGTTGATTATCGCGGCTCGGATCTCGTTCGGATTGATCGGTTATCGCCAGGACTCTCGGAGATCACGCTCAAGGATTGAGGATCATCCTATTACTCTCTTTCATCTATATTCTCTATCTCCTCATCTCGGTTATCAGGTGAGTTCATGGCCCCTTTTGTCACCTACTTGTTCTACAATTCGGGGGGAGATTACATATACTCACCACTTAATACTATCCGTTATTACATAAAAGTAACATCTCTACACCACTTAATCTAAGTCCCCTACTTTCTGGATTGTTAACACTGGGTGGCAGGGTAATAATTGGTAGTACTACTGGGTCTGATAAACCTCATGCGGTAGAACTTGAGGTTTACGCGCATGCATTATTAGCTCTCTTTTATATGACTGGTAATCATATATGGGGCAAAATCTTATTACTCTTCGGTGCCAGACTTTTATGGTAATAGCAACTAACGAAAATTGTTTGATCAACAGTTTTGCTAATAGTATTATGGTCATAATCAACTAACAAAGGTTTTACTGAATATCAAAACCTATGAACTCACCAGCGTAAGCTGATCGTTTTCAAACTATATGTAATCTCAGGTATCTAAAACAGGGCACGGGGCAGGATTCCAAGATGATTATCTTTTGTGTTTATTACTTGATGTAATTGTAATTGTACTTTGCTTCCACTGTATTGTAATCACTCTTATAATGAAATGAAACGTTTGTTTTGGTGTAATTTGAGTTGTGTATTAAACCGGTTGACTCGATCCTGCTAAGTGCTAAACACTGACCCGATTCGGTGGCAGACCGCTCTCGGACCGGCCGGAGACCGGGGGCCGGGGAGCGGGGTGTCATAAATGGTTTATCAGTTGATTAAACCCCAATTTTCTCAAAAAGATGCAATAGTTCATTGTGTCGTTTCATTCTGTATATATGTAATGTAAATCAACGGGTAGTGTGATTATGAGTAGGGTGTGGTTTATGAGAAAAAAAAATATGCGAGAACTAGAAAAAAATACTTATGTGAAATTCAAACATTTCTCATTTATTCAAACAGTATTGCGTGATTGTGAGTAGGTTATGGTTTACACCATTAAATCACAAATTTTGTACTTTTTCAAACAAGTATAATGAAGTTATTTAAAAAAAAAAACGCGACGTAAGTTGGATTATACTACATATATGTAGTAGTACACTTGCAGCATATAGATACATAAAAAAAACAAAAAATAAAAACACTTATATGAAATACGTAAAATATATTAATTATCAGCATATGTATAACTGCAGTATACATAAATAAATGAAAACACAATCATTATACTCGTATGAAGATAAAAAAAAAATTAGATTCAATAATACAAACCGTTTATAAAAAATAATAACATATGAAGAAATATTAATTGTTTTAAATATATTTAAATTGTGTTTTTTTTTTATTTTTATAAAATAAAATGATTTTTATTTGATCATTTCCCATCGTGAGTAAACACATAAATAAGGGGGTGTTTGATTGTGCTTACCCACCTTCTGACCGGACCATCTGGCCGAACCAGCATGTTTGATGTGATAAACGAGTAGCTGACCGAGGCCGATCAGCTGACCGAGACTGGTTTAGTGAGGTCGCTGACTGGCTGACCCAAGGGACGTGGGCTGCATCGGCTGGGAGCAAAACTGAAAACTGGTTTCTTCGATGGTGCTGTTCGACGATCGTTCCGGAGCCCAAAAAATCGAAGGTTTCTTCGATGGTCAGGAGCAAAAAAAATTGCTTCACGCGGACTCGGGTTTTTGGAGCTGCATTCGTGTCCGCAGGTCACGCGGGCGACGCATTTAGAAACCCGTTTTTGCACCCCCCCTGCGTGCGGGTAGGTAATGGAGTAAAACAATACAAAGACATTCAATATTTTTCACCAAGTATCTACATATAAACATATCACATTTCCTATCCCACTCCAATGTGGGACAAGGGAAGCAAAACTCTCTTTCACACTCTTTTTTCACACATGAAATATAACATGTTCTTGTTGAAAATTTGGCTATTTTTATTGAATACAAAACACAATTCAATGTTATTTTTATCATTCAGCAAAGTCAGATACAGAATCAAACAGCCAAGTTTCAGTCAGATGCAGACTCAGTCAGAACTTCTAAGTCAAATCATACTGGATCAGCTAAATCAAACAGCCCCTAAGTCTGCATTTTTTCTGTTTTAGATTTTATTTATTTTATTCAGCTTAATTTCCAGATCTAAACATCCAATTTTATTGGTTTCTCCGTCACAAATATAATCTCTCCACACAGTTTCCTATGTATTGTTTGTTTTTAACATGGCGGCGACTCCACCAAAGGTATCTGACAAAAATTAGCTAAAGTAAAGAGAACGGCACAAATAGCTTGCACAAACTAAAAAACGCACATAGATATTGACTGATATCGTACACATATTTATATTAAATAAAAACGTATTGGAAATGTCGACAGGATAAATTATATATCTCGGTATCTCCTATAAATTACGAGAGAGGGATTAGTAATAGATCAGCCCACCCAGTTTGACCCACCCGTTCGACTGTTGATTTACCCGATTAAGACCATCGTAAATAATGCATCTACATCTAATAAAGGAGTAAAATAAATGATATGTGTCATTCTCTCAATTTTTCAAGAATTCGTTAAGTATTTAAATTAAATAAATTTAAAATTTTAATTATTTTATAATTCTTATTCTATTTTAAATTATAAGAGTTCTTTAATTATTTAAATTAACTAAATTAACAATTTAAATTGTTTTGTACTTCTTATTCTATTTTAAATTATAAAATATATTTAAATTTTAAAATCATTTAAATTGGTTATTATCTAATTAAATATTTATCTTATTTATTTAAAAAAGTAAACTACACTTTTTATCCATGGGGTTTGCAATAATTAACAGTTTAGTCCATCGTTAAGTGGGACTGGGGTCTAGAGTTTCAAGTCTTAGCAATTTTCGTCCCTAACGTTTCAAGTCTTAAACTTCTCTTTCCCTAACATTTCAAGTCTTAACAGTTTTCGTCCTTAACATTTCAAGTTTTAACATTTTTTGCCCCTAACGTTTCAAGTCTTAAACATTTCCATTCCTAACGTTTAAAGTCTTAACAGTTTTCGTATCTAACGTTTTAAGTCTTAACAGTTTTCGTCTCTTGCAAAATTTAAAGAGGAAAACCGCGCTTACTATGTTTAAATTTTAAATTTGACGTTTCTGTAATTTGTATAATTTATCAACTAAATTTAAGAAGTTCATATTCAAAAAGTTTTTATTAAATAATTTTAAAATCTTAAAACATAATTTATAGTTATAAACGTGTCAAACATTTATTTTTTGAGTGTTTACAACGTAGAAACTTAATATATATATATATAGAATGATTCAATAAAAAGTTTTAAGTGTTGTTTATGTAATCCCGTGTAATACACCTTATATTCATCATAATTTGGAAATGGATACCATCATTCACTACCACCTCAAAACCTAAACTTTATTTTCTATCATAACACTTAAACCCTTAACCATATATAAAAGAACACCTTTATCCACACCTTGGTACCCCTAAACCCTATGTCATAGTCCTTTTGGTTATTGAATCGTAATTGATGTGTCTGAAACAAGCCCAGCTATGTTATTATAAATTTAATGATAAATAAATAAAAACAAGCAAAATTCCAACCAAATTAAATTTGGAATTAGTTTTTTAAATTTGAATTAGGTTAGGATTCGAACTGAATTCGAATTCGGTTTAAAATTCTCTTCGAAATTTATAATTAAGAGGTCACTAACTTTTTAATACATTTGTGACGACTTACGATACGTTTAACCTCTCTTTCTATGTAGCTGTTATTATTATTATTATTAGTTTTATGTGTTCCACCAAGTTAATTCGTTATCGATGAATACAATAAACAAGTAACCCGTTTCTATACAAACAAATCAAAATTGTTCTCAATTATCGTCGAAACAAGTTGGTAAACCAAAGCAAGTTAGTTCTTTGTTGAAGCAAAATATACGGATTAAATAGATTTTACGAAAAATATGTAATAAATAGTCTAACAGTCTATTTCATCAAGAGGTTTGAAGTTTCTATCAAATGAAATGATCATCGTTACCATTTCTCATATTTTGCGCGATATAATTAACACGCACTCATAGTTTTTCAAACTAATACTTATGTTTAAATCCGATACGACAATTGAAAACAGCATTAGTGCTAATATGTGAGATATATAAACAACAACAAATCATGACTAGATACAATGTTAATCTTTGATACGAATATTAACCGAACCGGACATTTTGATATGATTTGATATGGGTCCACCGGTTGATTTCCATGTCCATTGCATCTTAATTATTTTATGTACACACGTAGCCATATGGCGCATATGGGCAAACATACATCATTATAATCTTTTAAAATACCATGGATTTTACTCATGACTTATTTTTTTATTTATTCGGATAAGACTTCTTAAAAGATTAAAAAGTTTCTTGTACTCAGCTAGGTTTAAGTGTAAAAACTTTTAATCATTTATAGCTAAGATGCCCATTACCTCTTAGTGGATCTTTTAACGAATTCACCGAATATTTACACTTAAATACATTTAACTATAGAGGTCCTTTTCATTCAAAGCTCAACTATTCATGACCCTTCAAAGCCTATTTTTTATGACATCGACATCTTTTTTATTCATGACCAATGTAAGATGAAGTATGAACTCATGTACGTGTTTCAACTGTATTATTGTTTTCTCATTCATAGCAGAAGTGTCCAAAATTCGTAATAGATTTCTTATGAACTAAACATCTATTATCATGATTGATGAGTACGCTTAAATGTACAATTATTATCTCATCAATGGCTAAAATGCCTTAAATCCTTTGATAGCAACTATTTATGATCTCAACATCTAATGATTTGTAAGATACATTCGAATACAATCAATGGAAGATTTGTTTAGGGTTACTAAAGTTTGTCTAAACAAATGATTTGAAAGGCAGGATTACAAAAGATATTTATTATAGTACAAAGTATGTAAAACATTTATTCATTCACTCAAAACAAAGAAAGACAACATTGATCTCAAAAGCTTGAGATACTTGTACAATACAACTAGTAACAACACATAATAGGTAGAACATTAAAGCTTCAAATACTTGTACAATACAACTAGAAAAGACAACAATAATACATTTTACATTAAACATCAATAATAACAACTAAAAAAGGTAACAATTTGAGGTAGCAAGAAGATTAACCTGGGAAAAACAGGACCCTAAAATCCCATCAAAAAACATGGACCATGGTTCATAAAAAAACAACCACAAAGTGTTGTTAAATGACACCAGAAACGAATCTGGTGCCATTTACCATAACCCAAAAACCCAATGCACCCGCTACTAACCTCAAATTGCACAACCCAACCCGATCCGACCCATGGTTTGAACCACTGAACTAAAAACTAGACCCGAAAGAAGAAAAAAAACTCACAACAATTTGACAGGGTGTGAATCACGATGACCTCGGTCGAAACAGTCTCGTTTTTAACAAAACGAGGCTAACAGTCACAAAACAGGCCAAAAAGCCCGTTTGTGACGAGAAAACCAACCGATGAGCCAAAGATCGCCACAAAACAACCCTGACACACGAAACCGATACTTCTATCTTTATTTTCTTTCTCTGTTTTTTTAATAGAGGATATCACACCTCCAAAGATTCTCAACAAGTGAATCAACTGAACTGCTGCTGATGAGATTGCATTGTTGGATGTTTAGCCCGACTAACGTTTGACCGAGTTTCTTTAAAAAAGGCAAGCTTTTGTTTGAAATTTTAGAGCAACCCGAAACCGAAAGGATTTGTAAGTCGATTTGAACACCTTCAGACAAACACGACAACCCGTTATCGGTTATGCAACACTTTGAAACATCAAAATCATTGAGCAATAAACAGTTTTCTGCAATCGCCACCAAACTTTCATCGGTGATCCTTCTGCCGCCTTCAAGATTCAATACTTTTAGGGTTCCGCCGTGAATCTTAGCAAGATCCACCACCACTTTATCGGTCAAATTCAGGCAATTGCTTATGTTGACTTTGACCAGTCCAGCCTGGCAGTTTTCAAGAAGCGGGAAGAGACCCGAATCGGTTATCCCGCAAAGCCCGCTTAGTTCTAAACTTTGTAGTTGCGGGCATAGTGACCCGAAAGTTGCTAAATTTGTGTTACCGAACCCGATACAGTCTTTGATGGTCAAAGATCGAAGAGACCCGCATTGGGTCAAATCGGGTTCTTGGGCTGAATCTTTGATTCCCATACATTTGACAATTGTTAATGACTTCAATTTTGACTTTAGAGCTCCCAATATCCCTTGTTGACTGATTCGATTACATTCTTCCAATTGCAAACATTCTAGAGATTTAGCAGCTTCAGTGAAAGAAATCAACCCTTTATCAGATACAAAGCAACATTTTTTAACCAACATTTGTTTCAAGAAACCGCAACCGTTGCCAATCGCTTCAAGACTCAGATCCGTGATCCCGTAACACGAAACAACGGTCAAAGATGTTAAAGATTGAAGACCTTTTGCATTACCCATTGCCCAAAACCCTTTTTGACTCGTGATTTGAAGACCGATAAGGGCAAGATTGGTAATTGACTTTCCGTAGTGACCGATCACCGCGAGTGAGAAGTCGGTTATGTTTAAAGATTGAAGCTTTACTTTCTTTAAAACCAAAGAAAGTGATGACAAGAGTGTAGCAACTCCTTGGTCACCAACATTCGGGCAGTCTTTGATGGTGATCGATTGGAGTTTCGGACAGCATCGGGCAACAGCTTGAAGACTCTGGTTTCCGATGTTTTTACAAGATTCGATTGTTAAAGAAGACAAATTCGGGCAGTTTTGGGCAATTGCTGCAATACCCATGTTGGAAATCAAATTGCAATGCGAAAGATCAAGTTTTTCCAACAAATGGCATTCTTTTGAGATCTCAATCAAAGATTCATCTTCAATTGAAGAAACATTCCATAAAGATAACACCTTTAACGACGGGCAACCACGTGCGATAGCTGTAAACCCTAATTTGGTAACCTTATTACTACCCCTGACCGAAAGCTTGCCCAAACCACCACTGGCAGATGTACCAACCGCAACAGATTGAAGTCTACAATCAGTTGCTTTTTTTCCATCTAAACATTTGGTTAGAAACCCATCGTTTTCTTGAACCATTTCAATGTCAGTAGACGAACCATGAATCATCTCTGAGGCCCTAACGTTGCTTAGAACTGTGAGCCAACGGTTCGAGACACAAGCCGATGCGCTTCGGGCTTGACCGTTTGGCAAACGTCGAAAGATTTCATAAAGAATTTCATCAGGGAGGATTTCGATTGATGGTTTCTTTTCTTCTTCAAAGAAAAGAATGTATGAATCACTGATTCTTTGACGTTTGCAAGGTGGACCGTATACGGATAGTAAACGGGTCGAATCTTTTGAGCATAGTGATCCACCTGTGTGATAATCATCATCACCTGCAAATTTGATAACAAACTTATTATAAAACAGTTTAATTCCCAAATAGCATGAGAATTAAGTAGATCTGAATAGATCTTTATTCTTGTATTTCTATAATTCGAGCTTTTATCTTCCATTTTTTTAAGCATCAAAACATCATATTCAATGTGCACACATCTTTTTATGGTAATTTTTACATTTTCCAACAAGCAAGATCTGAAGAAAAAGTATAATCTCTTACAAGATACATCTTTATTTGAATAACTCTAATTAAGTCTTTGAAAATTGAAATCCATGATAAGTACATCTATATTCCTACTATTCAGGCCCTGATATTCAATTTTTTTTATAAATCTTTCCAATTACTAAAAATTGATAATATGAGATCAATTTTTCTATGAAAGATATCTAAGTGGAGGCTCTGAAATCATGATCTAAACCAAAACCCTATATATGGTCTCTTGTTTTGTGTTATTTCCTCTAAAAATCCAAATAAACTTGCAATCTTTTAACTGAATTGATCGGTTTTTATGTGTGGTTTCTCCTAAATCAAATTAAACTTGCAAATTTTCAGGTTAATAACACTAATCCCTAATCATAAACCTTAAAATTTCAGGCTTTTATAGCAGCTAACTACAAGAAATATGGGAATCAAGAAAACATATTGATCAGTCCAAATATGTCTAAAATCATACTGATAATTACAAAAAAGATCATATACCCATAAAGAAATCATACAGATTTTCTAAAAAAAACATCAAAATTGAAGAATCGGAAGCAAACGTACCTCTGTAATTAACCAAAGCAGGCATCTTTGCAACTCCTGACAAGAACCCACGAAAAAAACAAGAACTTTCACCAAAAAACACACAAAAATGATCAAAATACTGCAGATTTTCACGAAATTTCGTTCAAGATTTGATTGCATTCGTGTTGAAACCCTCTACAATCAAGTAGCAGGGAAAAAAGGAGTGAAAAAAGAAACAGGGATTTAGAGAATGATCGTTTTTTTGGTTTGAATGCAGTGTGATTTTCTTGTTTATTGGGTTTGTAGGTTTATATATACAAAAGGGGATGTATGTAAATCTTGCTGATGTGTCACAGTCTTCAGATACATCAAAACCACCACCCCTAAAATAGTAACACATTCATTGAATCTTACCGGTTGTTCCGGTTGTTGTTCTGGAAATTCCCACTTGTGTCAGCACTCGATTGCTTTTATTTTGGGTTTGACCGGAAACCGGCCGGTGCCGGTAATTATGCTATAAGTTGAACAAATGCTCAAAGTTTAAAGATTTCCTATGATTTTGAAATTCATTGTTGAACATACATTGTATGTATGACTTGTGTGTCTATACTCATAATTTAAATGTTAGTAGGTAATTAATGACATTGTTTCGTTTTAAAAGGAGTCGCAAATACTATTCAACCATATCATTTGATATAACCTTTTTAAAATAACTAAATGTGGCAAACAAAAAATAGCATGGATGAAACTGTGTATCCATTTATTTAAACAGATACATATACATGTTAGTTTATAACCAATAGGCAATAGTATGTTATAATCTATAACAACCATCTGTTAGGGTGGAAGGAGTGGGCTTCGGGTAGCCCATCGGCAAGTAAAGCCGGGCGGCTACTCCACCGTCACCTCCATCGGCAACGGGTAGATTGGGTATCATCGGCTAGTTTTTGCCGAATCGGCAAAGATGGAGAATGTTGATGGAGTGGAACATTGTGCTTAAAAAGTGGTATAAAGTGGGAGTGTAGTTAGAGGGTACCATTGCCACTAAAGAGAGTACTTGGGAGG
This sequence comes from Stevia rebaudiana, assembly GCA_009936405.2. Classification (NCBI taxonomy): domain Eukaryota; kingdom Viridiplantae; phylum Streptophyta; class Magnoliopsida; order Asterales; family Asteraceae; genus Stevia; species Stevia rebaudiana. Next base: position 806,658 of record WOUH02000006.1, on the reverse strand, counting down.
GTAGTTGGAGCATTTGATGTGGCATAATTTAATTGGGTAAATTGAGAGGGTATTTTAGTTTCTTAGGGTACCACTCCTTGTGCCCTTATAATTTTTACCGTTCCTCAAGGTGGCGTGCTTCTATGACTTATACCTCGAAGAGCATTCACAGCCCATCCCCATCTCCATCCCCATAATTTAACCAAAACTCATCATTATTACAAAAATTTGATTACTCTTCAAAAACTTCATACAACTCATTCCTCATTTTCATCCCCCATTCAATTAAATAATATTTTTTATTTCACTTTTTATAATTTTTTCTCTCTCATCCACTCACACCCACTCACAAATAATACTAATTAATGAAATGGAGAATTGGTAGTTTCCCTAAATATGGGGGATGATATTGATTTCCCTATTAGAGCATGCAGAGTGGTCATCGGGAGGAGCCGAGGAATCCGACGTGGAAGCCAGGGAAATTCGGGAACACCACCCCCCCGTAATCGGGATGGTGATTTCCGGGAAATGCTCACTGATCGGGGCCGAGCTAAATGTAGCCGTTGGTGGGGTGGGGTGGGGTGGGGTGGGGTGGGGTCCTAAATATAGCCGTTGGGTTTTTTTTTTTTTTTTAATATTTTTTATAATTTTA